>JAHWFP010023347.1:22458-83128 GCA_023313725.1 Lithobius niger
TGCCTTTAATCAATAAAAAAAGAAGTTAGATTCAATTATCGTTGCCATCAATAATTACGCCAAAGCTTACTTTTTCGGTAAGTGTACAGGCGCCATCTTTGTACCACCACGTGATTCACAATATCCTATCAGGTTGCAGCGTTGCCGTGGCATGCTGCCGATAAATAGACTGATTTCTATTTCCACGCGGCACGCTCTAACACGGCAAAAAGAGCGCGCGCTTCGAGTTTGTTGATGTCGCGGTGTTCCTACGCAGGGCACTCTCGTGCTGCCGCAAGCTGCTGTGAAACGCGCGCTACTGGCGCGCTTCAAAATGGGAGGGGCTTATTTTGCTGCCGGTGCAACTACACGGCGCGCTATGAAAAAGCGCCGAAATGCAAGCGCCACGCGTCATCCGTCACGCGGCACACGCTAAAAGCACCCCGTGTAGATGCACCTTTAGGTGCGGAATGTCTGTCAGCAAGACAATAGTTGCAGCATGAAGGCTCCTCGAGCATAGCGAGACGACGCGGAATGAGCGGACGAAGCGAGCGACTCCGCTAGTATTGTATTGTGACGGACGAAGTAAGAGTTACAAAATGGTGATGATTTATTTTTTTTCACTTTTTACTACAGGTTTTAAGAAAACTATAATCTGACTGTGTATAGCCTAACTGAAAACAAATTTGTTTCACGTCTCGTGGCTTTCATACTGTAAATGTAATAACGTCCTCCCTTGCCTTTTTTTACCCCTTCCCTTCATTAGACATGTGGTGCACATAGAAGCTTTTAACTCGTATTTTAACTTCAAGGATTGTTTGCAATCTATATAACTAAGATCGTAATATTTGTTTGTTTGTTTGTTTGTTAGTGTGTCCGCAATGATATGGGACATCAGCAGTGGGAAGCTCGATAATCCTAATTCTTTTGTTTGTTTGTGTATCGTTCATTAGAATTGTCTGTATAAATGATGATTCGAACTGTGTTTTCAACAAAGGTGCACAGTACTGAAGACATCAAGTCACAATATTTTCATGCAAATGCAATTAGGCCTCTGTGTCTCTTAACCCTGAATCTAACTAAATCTAATGAAAGCTTGGGCGAATGATAACGAGAAATCACACTATTTTTACACAGACGGGAAATCAAAACAATGCTCTATAAAACCGGCCACATTTGGGGAGCTGTCCTTGTTATTATTATTATTATTATTATTATTATTATTATATTAATACTTTATTCTGAAATAAAATTAAACATGAGACTAAGAAATACAACAAAAACAAACCTGCCTAAGGTTTAACGGAGACCCTCTGTGAGATTGGGCAGCTATGGAGGGGGACCACAGAACTAGTCTTGTTCAACGGTTCTTGTAGACCATATGCATTTTTGTGAACTTCAAATATCTCCAAGGTCCCAACTATTTCATTTCCCGACCAAATAAACCAAAATGAACTAACAAACTTTCCTTTTAGTTTATCTACAAATACTCTTTGTGTATCGTTATATTTCAGTAGCGATCAGACCTGGCAATAATTAAAAATGGGCGTGAGGAATTAGTTGAATTTGTGTGTGACTCATTTGAAAAATTGTAATTTGTAGTAGGGATTTTTTTATTCACAGACTGGTGTTAGTGGTATTTTCTTATTGGGCAAGGTAGTCTGACTTACCACGACTTGTACGATGTTCAAGAGGTCCCAAGTTTGAGCCGAACCTCTGCCACCCATGAGTTTACGGGAAGAGACGGACGCTCTGATGCCTCGACGTGCCCATGCCAATTGCAACATGTAAACGATCCTATAGGAATTTCCCATTGAGATTCCTAGCAAACAATGTCCCTCTCGCCTTCTGGAGTCTTGGCTTTGGCTAGGAACAACTCCAAAGTGCTTTTTTACCATCTAATTTGAAGACGTAGTGACACACGATGTATCAAGTTTGTTCAGTTGTTGCTCACTTACGTAATTTTACGTGTGAAGTCGTTTAGTCGTTGCACATTAATTTATGATTAATTTCCGTAATACAGAAGTTTTTTTTTTCAATAGCTGGCACAATTTTTCATCAGAAATAGTGTTTTTTCACGCATATGAGGTCAAAATGTGGTACACACATTATCCCACATTCACTGATTGGTTTGTTTTAGAGTGACTAATGTATTTTTTCATCACGAGATCTGGTCAGTATAACACATTTTGAAAGAAGGAATTTCTACATTCACCTGAGGTGATGTATAGTTCAACGATTTTAATTTTTTTCAATTCAAATAACAACTACAAAAAACGCCACACGAAGTATTACCCAATATGCGCTGCTTTTAAGCGAGTAAAAGAAAAAGTCAACATCCAAAACTTAGCGTTCCTCCTCCCCCGCTTTTTTTTGGGATTCAATTTTTACGAATTTTTTTTTAGTATACAATATCGGAAACTTTCCACGTTTTTTCATCAAGTTACATAAAAAATGTGTAGTAGACTGCTATTTATTCTTCTAATTTGTTTTAAATAAAGGTAGTAGTACACATTTTTTTTGATGGGGTTTTCTTTCCCTTTCACTTCCATTTTTTTTCATGTAAAACTAGCGGAGTCGCTCGCTTCGCTCGCTTATTCCGTGAAGTCTCGCTGCGCTCGAGGAGATTTCTTGCTGCAACACTTATGATACAGACAAACCTTCCATATAAAAAACGACCAAGCAAATTATAAGAGTGTAGTAAGCGATATCGGTTAACTCGAGAGAAGGTCAATATTTTTTTTTACGTCCAAGGAGTTAAGCCAAAAGTTAAGATCAAGCAATTCATCAGAAAAGCGCTGTTTCAGATGACAAGCGCCGATTTTCGTTCGCTTCGCTCACTCAATCAACGCAGACATTTCCTTAGAAGCGTGACTGAATCAATGTAACCACCAAGAACCACACATCACTTGTAATTTGTGTTAGTATAACACTTTATATGGGTATTCTTGTTTTACTTATTTTAAGAATATTGTTCTTTACGTCCTGCTCAGTACAGATTTTTCCATGGGCGTCTTATCACTTCACTTTCTGATGATCCTCACTTGGAGAAACATCTGCAGAACGTCAGATGTAATCTCCTACGATGATCCTACGATAGAGCAAAGCGAGACACACATTGAAAAGGAAATGCTCGCTTTACTCTTTCAATCCACGAGCCTCCGTGCTTCAGAAACACGAATGTTTGACACCCTTTTAAAACCAAATCTATTGTTTTGATTTTTCCATGCATCAATTCGATTGGTACTTGGGTGGGTGACCTCCTGAGAATCCATTCCGGGTGTTGCAGACATAGGGCCTTAGGGCTTCGTCGGGCAGATGACCGGGTGCGGTTAACGCTCGCTAAAATCCTTTGACCCTTTGCATCAATTCATCAATTCATTGGTTAATATAAAACCAATTTTAAGATGTATACGTCGTCCGTGCATCCTTTTCCAGATCATCTCTCTTTGCTCGAGGAGGTTTTCATGAACAAACTATGACGTCATGAACAAACATCATGCGGGTAAAAAAACTTTGACGTTAGTTTTTCAGGTTCTTTCGCTTATTTGAGGGTGATAATATCAACTTACAGCTATGAAAATAGGCCTATTAAAAGGGAAATTTAATTATCTTTCGTTTGGTCGTACTCCCATCTTTGTAGGTGCTTTGGTTCCAGAGAAGTAGAGGTACAAACACGCACGCACGCACATCGTATGATTTTAATTATTAGACTAGCGGAGTCGCTCGCTTCGCTCGCTCATTCCGCGTCGTCTCGCTGCGCTCGAGGAAATTTCTTGCTGCAACACTTATGATACAGACAGACCTTCCACACAAGAAACGATCAAGCGATTTATAATAGTGTAGAATGCGATATCGGTTATCTTGAGAGAATGACAATATTTTTTTTACGTCCAAGGAGGCAAGCAAAAAGATCAAGCAATTTATCAGAAAAGCGCTGTTCCTGATGTCAAATGCTGATTTTCGTTCGCTTCGCTCACTCAATCAGCGCAAACATTTCCTCGGAAACGTGACTGAATCAATGTAACCACCAAGAACCACACATCACTTGTAATTTAGGTTGGTATACACTTTATATGGGTTTTCTTGTTTTACTTATTTTAAGAATATTGTTCTTTACGTCCTGCTCAGTACAGATTTTTCCATGGGCGTCTTATCACTTTACTTTCTGATGATCCCTCACTTGGAGAAACATCTGCAGAACGTCAGATGTAATGTCCTACGATGCTCCTACGATAGAGCAAAGCGAGACACACATTGAAAAGGTTTATTTTATGTGGAAATCGCTCGCTTTGCTCTTTCAATCCACGCGCCTCCGTGCTTCAGAAACACGAATGTTTGACACTCTTTTAAAACCAAATCTATTGTTTTGATTTTTCCATGCATCAATTCATCAATTCATTGGTTAATACAAAACCAATTTTAATATTTGTATGTGGTGTGTTGCAAAATACGTCGTCCGTGCATCCTTTTCCAGATCAACTTGCTTCGCTCGAGGAGGTTATCATGAACAAACTATGACGTCATGAACGAACATGAAGAGGGTTAAAAAAAAACTTTGACGTTAGTTTTTCGGGGTTTTTCGCTTATTTGAGGGTGATAATATCAAGTTACAGCGATGAAAATATGCCTATTAAAAGCGAAATTTAATTATCTTTCGTTTGGTCCTACTCCCATCGTGGTAGGTGCTTTGGTTCCAGAGGAGTAGAGGTACAAACACGCACGCACGCACGCACGCACGCACGCACATCGTATGATTTTAATTATGTAGATAAATATTAGAATATCAATTCATATAATTGCTTATGATTTATTACTACTTCCAAACAATACTTTAATTCTTTCGCTTTTGCGTTTCCGTACATTTTAAAGATATCTATTTTATCTGTTTTCTTTTTATGACTACCTGGAGCTGTGTGTTATCTAAAGCAATCTACTCGTGTAAATGAGCTGGTTCACTTTTAAGCCTTCCTAGGCACGTAAGAATGAGTAAAGAGTGTATTGAGGGATGGGGCAAACCCGGCTGAGGATTCCAACCGGAAACGTACGATTATCATATGCGGTCGATATTATATATTTTATATATATGCAGCAGCATATAAAATAGGGATGTAAGCCAGAAAAAAACTTACTGCTCTAAAACAACAGATAGAAGAAAAAGACATGAAAGTCATCAGCGTTGCACTCATGCGTGTATAAGAATCTCCATGTCCCGAAAAACAAGATGGAGGTACTTTTACGAGTATTAGTACAGCGCTGATAACTTACATGTCATTTTCTTGTATCTGTTCCTTTATACAGCATTAAGCATTTTTCACTGCAAATATCTGTTTTTTTTCTCCTAAAAAAGAATAACAAAAACAAGAATATTGTAATCAACCTTAAAATAATTAAGGTACTTAATTGATACTTTGTTTTACGCTATAAAAATTGGTTCACTGGTTCCATCGCTAGTAAGTGAAAAATATCGGCAAAAGGAACTAGCCTAACGGCAACTGTGCCGAATTTTAGGTCCAGCACTATTCCTTTATTTATTCTTACGTCTCCAGATTCATTTTCAGGGCATCCTGCTCGGTTCTAGCAACCGTGATGTTCGTCCTTGCTTTTACATGAGTATGTAAACTTGATTAAGTATTTAACTTTAGTATGAACTCACCATCGTTCTTGATAATGTCGTAAGCTTGAATATCAGCAGAGATTAAGCCTGAACAGACAGAAGCTGAGAAATGCACTTGGAAGCTTTTTTCATCGTAGGACTTAACATGAAACCATAATGGCGATTTGGCAGCCATTACTGAATCGCTGGAGCGGAAAAGCACATCAAACGGAGTGGGATTTTGTGTGACAAGAAAGTAACATCGCATTTGCTATGAGGAGCTTCGAGGTACAATAAAATAGGATCAATTTCCAACTACCACATGATATAAGAGAGACTGCACATATTTGGCAAAGATCTCCGATCGTGGCTGCTTGATATGGACGAAGTGGTCTTACAAAAGTATTGAAATAGGGTCTTTCATTAATAATTTTTGTAATATCATATGTTTCTCATTGTCATTGTTCAAGTAGGTGACTAAATAATAGAGACTAGCAGTAGTAAGACATTTAAATTATGAAAGATGACAATGAATTAGCTCAAATCCAGGAATTTGTTGGTCGTGGGTATGAAAATTCAGTTGAGTTCACTTTCACTCCAATATGGTGGGGTGTGCCTAATGCAGGCAATTTAATGTGTCTTTTCTAACATGTTTATAGTGACCGACCAAGGTCGAAAAGGTATTAAAATTTTATGATATTCGTGGATACCTTACTCTCGGAATGGGAACTCAACTGAAAGCTCACACAATATTAGTATTAATAAACAAAAACGGAACGTTAAACGTTTAGAGTAAGGATCATAGAGTAAGGATCATAGTAATCTATCCCGGTGGTTAGATTAGTTCTAGTCTCTTCGGACTGAACGTGTGTATGAACGGTTGTAGCAGGTTTTCTTTGTTCTTAGAATATTGTTTTGGAACTTTAATAACACAATTTTCTTGTGAAGTTTGGCTCTTTTGTCTTTTGATGCTTTAGAATTTTTATTATATTTCTTAGATTTATGGTAGAGGATTACCATAATGCTGTCTGCTACGAATATGCTGGCATGTTACTAAATTGAAAAATAATTTTCAACGTAAAGCAAAGCAGGAAACGTATAACCATACTACCACTTGATCATCACATGGGTCATTGTAGGATGATTTCCAGTTTTTCGTGAAAATGTATTTATTGTTGACCACCGGGTAGTAAGGGTCTAATGCTTTCCAGCCTCTTACTGACAAAATTTACAGCTAGACCCTGACTGTCAAAGCTTGTCCGTGTTCCTTCTAGGTTTTGACTTTTAGATCCTTACTCTAAACATTTAACGTTCCGTTTTTGTTTATTAATTCGTGTTATTTTTAGAATTGCAGCTAAACTGTAAAACAGTGCAGTTGACGGTCAAAGCTGATAGTTTAACACAAGAGACCCTAGGCTGACCCTTACTAATCTGGCTATCGCCAATGGTAACAATAGAAACAAATCCTTTAATCTTCAGTCTATGTCTCGCAGCTGGCGTTTGCTAATTGGTATTGTTGCATAATAACAATGTTTAAAACAATGTAAAACAATCAATCTGGTGGTTTAGAGCTCCGTAACCCCTGAACCACTTGACCAATTAGAAAAGGCCTTATGAAAAGGGCACATCTACAGAGCAATACCCGTAAAATGAGCTAAGAACCAGCTTTATTGGACAAATGGTTTGACCTGTAGCAGACGAAAGTATCCCCAGAACAACAACAACAACAACAAGAAGTTGAACAAGAAGTTGTCTATTTGGCCCCTGTCTGCATCTCGGGTTTGGCTGGACCGAATTTCAAATTTTTGGACTGCAGACAGGCCTTTACTAGTCAAGGCTAGACTCCAAATTTGGTTTAAATATGTTTACTTTTGACGGAGTTATACGCTCTCAAAGTTGAGAGTTTAACACAGAGGTCCTAGGTCGACCCTTACTAACACTGGCTATCGCCAGTGTTAATAACAATCTAGTTGGTGAATTACATATGCGTGGCCATGATTCGGCGGAAGACTTCGTATTGTTATAAAAAGGATTACATCGAGAAAACTTTAGTGTGCCGTCCGACAAGTGAGTGCTTACTATAACTGCAGTAATGGTGAGGGAGTTATAAGTCGTGAAGATAAAGAGGCCATTTATATTCCAACAAAAAAGTCCCAATAGCACAGCAACAACAAGAATAGTATTGTCACATTATAATAGCGTTCGAAACACCCAGGTTCTCGTTAATACCTACGTTTTAAGCTAAAAAAAACCATAAGCTTATAAAATACGATGTAAGCCTTAAAAATAACCTTAATGCTCTAAAGGAACAGATACAAGAAAAAGACATGTAAGCCATCAGTGTCGCACTAATACTGTGAAAAAGAATCTCCAGCGTCCCGAAAAACGAGCAGGAGTTTCTTTTACACGTATTACTTCGACTCTGATGGCTTACATATCTTTATCTTGTGTCTGTTATTTACAACATTAAGGTTTTTTAAGGCTTATATCGATATTTTATATGCTTAAGTGTTCTTTTTTAATACTAATATATGTTTTTTTTTTCTTGGAGATACTTCAAGTAAATTACATAACTAGATAACTAGATAAATAAAATAAATCAGTCACATTTATCAGTCTTCATTTATTGTAACAAGAACAACAACATTATCGTCGTCACATTAAGATAGCGTTCAAAAGGCCCTAGGCTTTGTGAATACCTACGTTTAAGCTATAAGAGTTGAAACCCGGTTCATTTCTTTGATCTCTTGGTGAGAGCAAAATTTCCCCAACAAAAATAACACCACCAAGACATTTAATTGTTGTCGCATTAAAATAGCATTCAAAGGCCCTAGGCCGTGGTAATAACTACGTTTTGAGCTATAAAAGTTTAAAATAGCTTCATTGGTTCGATCTCTAGGTGAGAGCAAAGTCTGCCCAAGTGGAAGAACAACAACAAGAATATTGTAGTCACAATAAAATATCGTTTAAAATGCCCGAGGTCTTGTTCATACCTACGTGTTAAGCTATAAAATTTGCCAATATTTAAGCGCTAAAGTTCATAGGTTCAATCACCAGTGAAGGCAAACAGTGACAACAACAACAACAACAAGTGTTCATGCTGTGGTGGCCAAACGGTTCGATTACTGTCGTTAAAATTTTTAATGCAGTGAAATAGTCATGATAGGTCTATTTTTGTACACGTGCTATAAATCTTAAAATCTATGCAAACATCAAACATTAAAAATCAATAATAATTAGAAAATTTGTGCATACTTTTGCCTATACCCGATAAAACAAACTGTTTTAAAGTTTAACTGAAAATGTACTTGAAACTGAACGTTTATGCACTCGGTCACTCTTGTGTACGCACAGGTCCTTGTTTAAACATCAACATGGACTTTGATATCAAACGTCAAACTTTGAAATCCTGTAGTTTCCCCCAGAATTGACATATACCAACGAAATTCGGTATTTGTGGGCGTGTTATAACTATTTCACTGCTTTAAAATTTTCAATGACAACATTCGAACCCTTTGGCCCTCACAGCATGGCCATTTCTTGTTGTTGTTGTTGTTGGGTCACTTTGACTCACCTGGAAACGAGCCGATGAACCGATTTTCAAGTTTTATAGCTTAAAACGTAAGTAACAACAGAACCTAGGCTCTTTTTAACACTATTTTAATCTGAATACAAAGTTCTTGTTGCTGTTGTTCTTCTTCATCTTGGGTAAATTTTGCTATCACCTAGAGATCGAACCAATGATCCGATTTTCACATTTTTTTTTTAGCTTAAAAAGCAAGTATGAACAAGGCCTAGGCTCTTTTGAACGCTATTTTAATGTGACTACAATGTTCTTGGGGCTGTTGTCCTTGTTGGAAGAATTTTGCTCGCACGTAGAGAACGAACCGATAAACCGATTTTCAACTCTTGTAGCTTAAAATGTCGGTATGAACTTGGCCTAGGGCCTTTTTGAACGCTGTTTTATTAGGACTACAATATTCTTGATGTTGTTTGTCTTCTTATTGGGGAAATTTTGCAATCACCTAGATTCGAACCTGTGAACCGATTAATAGCTTAATACGTAGGTATTAAAAAGGGCTAGGGGCTTCTGAATTCTATTTTTTTGTGACTGATTTATCTAAAAAAAAAGCGTTCATCTCATATCGTGATTATCTCATATCAAAATAAGAGTTAAATAATTTTCTATACTGTTATATAATGTATTCAAGAAAAAAAATAGATGACATTAGTATTATAAAACGCTGAAGTGTATGAACTTTTGTGCTGTAAAGGAACAGAAAAAACATACAGCTATCAGTGTCGCACTAATACGCGTCAAAGAAGCTACAGCTTTTTTGGGGATGCTGGACATTGTTTTACTCGTGTTAGTTTGATGCTGACGGTTTCCATGTGTTTTTTTTTCTCATATGTTTCTTTAGAGCATTCGGTTTTTTAAAAATTACAGAGCTGGAACTTCTTTTACACGTCTTAGTGCCACACTAATGACATACTTGTGTTTTTTTTTTTTGTTATTGCTTATGTTCCTTTAGAGTAGAAGATTTTTGAAGGTTAACATCCGTATTTTATACGTTTAAGCAATTTTTAATACTACAATTGTATAGGTAGATGGTACAGACTTTAGTTCTGTTAAGTCGTAACTAAATTGCTAACAACGAATATTCCAAACGCCAAAGAAATGTTATTTCTACAGCAGGAATTGTCAGTGTCATAGCAACGGATCTAAAATGCTTTTAACCAAACGATGTCGTAGTTAACTATCCACGTAATAACTAGGTCGATGACGTTACGATGGCAACGAAGCTTTTACCAGAGGTAGTTTACTAGCAACTGCACTGTAAAAAGTTTTTTATATGGTTTTTAATGAACATATATTACGTATCTAGAAAACGTCTTTAGGTGTTTTTAGCTGAAAACACATAAACGCGTTTAATAAATGGTATTTTCTGAGAAGAAACCTTTCAAAACGTTAGCGTTTAATAGTTATGCGGAAAATGCGTTTAAAATAAAATACCAGTATTAAGTTTACAATACTTTACGAATAAAGGCCTAAAACACATGTAACGACGATGTGTTTAAAATAGTGATTAAATTCTGAAACTGCAGTGTTTGTTTTACAACACACAAATAACATAATTAAAAAAATATATATATACTACCTGACCCCAGCGTAACATATGCCATTCTAGCAAACAGCCACCTCCTCACGCCCTCCACCGCAACCTGCCACTTCCCGCCCCCCTCCCCTCCACACACATACTCTCTCCCCTTGTTCGAATGCAAAGGCTGCTCGTTTGCTCGCTTCTGGCCGGACGTCATGATCCCTCACAATCATCATTTATAGATCGATACGTTGAAATTAAAGGACTACTGTTTTATTCTAAACAAATCTGCGTTTTATCCATGCGGTTTAACCATGTGTTTATAAAAGTGTTGCAAGTTCAGCTCTAGTCAAACACATTTCACGTTTGCAACACATGTATAAACGCAAACATTTTGAAAGATGACTTCTCAGCCAATCCTATTTGTAAAATACGCTTATACGTATTTTCAGCTGAAAATGTTTAAAACATTTGTTAGGTGTGTCTAAAAGGTGTTTAATTTGAAAAAAAAACTTTTTTACGGTACGCTGGATAACACCATTGGATAAAATCACCTAAAGTTGAAAATCTATTAATAGTATAATAAATATATTATAAAATGTAAGTCTTGTTCAAAATTCACTCTTATCTAAACGTCTTTGCAAGGGCAAGACAAAATTCAATTCCTAAAGCAGAACTTATTGGATTAGCTGCAGTGGTATGTTGCTATAACAACCTTCTAAAGTTGACAAGGAAACAAGCCTGAAACTCTTTTAAGTTGTGAAGGCAAATGCTCATATAAAATTAATAGTCTGTACATTACAACTAATGGAATGAACCACGCCTAATGGTCAACTGGCCACCCATCGTTTTAATTTTGAATCAACTGCCAGCCCTTGTGAGATGATGGAATGGCAGAATCGAGATAGAGACTGGACGCTGTAGCAATTCGCCAAGCCTAAGATAACAAACACTTAGACGGACCGACTCCGCTGTCAAGCTGAGATACTCTTGCTTACATTTAACTTAAACTAACACATACTTTAACTGTCCTTTTCGCCATTGTTGGTAGCACGAGATAACGAGCCTTTCATTTTCTCTACGCGATTTGGCACTGCACGAAAGACAACCTCTTGCAGTTCGTAATAACTGCTTATTCTAAGTAGATGAAAAATTTAGAACTTTTTAAATAAATTATTTAAAAAAAAACGCTTAAGCGTATAAAATGCGGATGTAAGCCTTAAAAAACGTAAAGCTCTAAAGGAACGGATATTAGAAAAAGACATGTAACCCATCAGTGTCGCACTAACGTGTAAAAAAATCTCCGGAGTCTCAAAAAACAAGCTGGAGCATCTTTTACATGTATAGTACCACGCTAATGACTACATGTCTTTTTTTTTTAAATCTGTTCCTTTAGGGCTTTCAGTTTTTTAAGGCTTAGATCTGTATTTTATACGGTTAAGTGTTTGTTAATAGTAATATCTATTATTTTTTCTTGGCCCAGCAAGAATAACAAAGAAAATATATTGCAATCACCTTAAAATAACTGTTATAGGACAGCCTTTTTAATACCCAGTTATAAGCTATAAAATTCAAAATTGGTTCTTTGGTTCGATCTCTACCTAGGTGAGAGCTACATTTCCCCAAGAAAAAGAATAACAACAATTGTAGTTACCTTAAAATAACTATTACAAGAGATTCTTTCCAATATTCAGTTTTAAGCTATAAAAATTGAAAATCAGTTTTTTGGTTCAATCTTTAGGAGGGGCCAAAATTTCTCCAACAATGAAAACAATAACAATTGTAATCACATTAAAATAACGTTGAAAAGGTCCTAGGCCTTCTTTATACCCACATTTTAAGCTATAAAAGTTGGCCATCGGTTCATTGGTTCGATTTCCATGTAGTACAGCTGTTACGGGCCAGAATTTGGGCTAATCATGCACATCGAGCTAAAAGCCATGAAATTTGGTACTCAAGTCAATCCTTAGCTTAAAAATTGAGCTAGCTACGGAACACTTCGAAATACACCGTAAAGGCCCTTTCTTGTGCCCCCACCACACTCACATGTATGAGGTTATTGACCAACAAATTCTTGCTGACCGTAAAAAAAACATGAATTGGTATATACACAAGTAATTTTTAGCAGTACAAATCGAACTAGAATTTTGTTGGTCATCAGCCTCATGGAGAGGACACAGGCATTGGAGTATCGCATAGGGTTCCGTATGTTCTACAGTTACGTAATAAATGCTCTGAAAACGAGAATACTGCAGTCACATTAAAATCGCATTCAATAGGCCCTGGTAGTTGTTAATGCCACATTTTAAGCTACAAAAATTGAAAATCAGTTCATTGATTCGATCTCTAGGGATAGCAAAATTTCGAGCCCATTTGGATTTCCGTCACAATAATATTATAGTCACATTAAAATAGCATTTAAAAGGCCCTACGCCTTGTCCATGTCAACGGTTTAAACTATACAACTTCACAATCGGAACACTGGTTCGGTCTCCAGGTGAAAACAAAGACTCCAAACAACAACGAAAAATTATCATACTGTAGATGTCGAACGGTTCGATTTTGGTCATTAAAAATTTCATTGTAATGAAATAGTTACGACGAGACCAAATACCGAATTCGTTGGTCTATGTCAATTCTGGGCAGAACTATAGGATTTCAAAGTTTGATTTTTTACATAGAAGTTCATGCTGAAGCTTACATAACCGTCCTTGATGTGTCTGTACGAGCTGTATTTTCGGGCTCTCCTTCATTTGAAGTTTGAAACCATGATTTTCTCTAGTTGGGTTAGTGGTTTTCCGACCTCCCCCCCCCTCCTCCTACCTTTTCCTAATGAAGCATAAACAATTCATGAACCACCCTCCTTGAGTGGACATTATATACATCACCTTGGCGATATACTATAATGGTTGGTTTACTTTGCTTACAAAGTTAGGTGATGGGTTTAGTGGCAATTCCAGAGAAACCGAACAAATTAAGCAGCAGTTGACTCGACCTCCAAACAAACTGGATGCCACTTCGATTCCAACTACTGACCTGTGTCCTGAAAATCATCAGGGCCACTTCTGTGGTTTTCTTAGGTAAAACTTATTCCACGTTTTCGTTTTAATCGACCTGTTTTGTCTTTGTCACCTAAAGAGAACATTTTGTCAATAAAGTGATCATTTTTGTAATTTAGCTCGAAAAACGAAATGAAACATGCGTAGAGGATGATTTCTCTAGCCTCTTGACGACCACATGACTCACACAATAACGAATATAACTAACCCAATCTACGAAAAGCGAGCTACATGAGTATTCCTGAGAATCCAAACACAGCGAGCAAATGATAGCCGAGTAGACAAAATCTTTGGAAAAGGAAATTAAACATACATAGAGGATATTTCCCTAACCTCTCGACAGCTACATGCCTCACGCAATAGAAAACAAAAACGAACTCGTTCGGTGTTTAAAGAAATGGATCCGAAGTAAAAACAGCAAATAGCACAAATTAGCTTTACTGTAAGATTTCACGCACCGAGGTCCCGATAGGCCAATCCATGATTGACCACATGTACAACTTAAAAGTTGTCGAAACTTGCAAAACTGGTTACGTACCATACATAATTGTTCTTTCAGAATTGTGGATTATAATGCAGTTTATTTTTGTTAAATAGAGGATAATTTGTTCGCGTGATTTAACGTATAAAAATATTGTGTGCATTGTGCTTGTCTGGTAAAAATTACATTATAAACGTGAGCGTCACGAGCTGGACTAGTTTTACGGAGCTGAGTAGCTACGTCACAGCAGTACAGCGTTTCAGACGTCAGACCGTAACTGAAGAATCGCAGTAAAGTTATTGGCGTTGTCAGCGCCGATTCCGGCCGCGACACTGTCCCTTAAGGTAACAACTTGGATCAGCAGCTGGTGTGTGTGCAACAGTCATCTTTACGAGGCAATCGCCGACAAAATGGACGGAAACCGGAAATGGACTGCTTGCGTCAGACGGGATAATAGTCCCGCAGCGTGTGAGTACCGAAGAAATGGAAAAGAAGAGAAAAAAAATCACACGTTTCCTCAAGAAGTGGCTGAAAAGCATCGGTGGGTTTATTACGGTTGGCTGAATTCAAAGAAACTATATGGGTGGGAAATCCTGTTAGCGGTATAACAAATGATTCATTCTTTGCGTGTTTATTGTAGTCCGAGCACATGGACGAAACGAAATGTTTCGTGCGAGGGAAAAGTATTCATTTAAACAACAAAAAATTCTTTCTAGAAGCTAGTCTAACGTTCCAAGATGGCATCAATTTTAGTTCGACCGAGTCGTACCGAAACTGTCAGTGCCTTCCAATACCAGCGATACAATATTATACTACTGGACAGTTTGCTCATCACGCATTCTGTCTGTTGCTAATCGACCATCAGTATCTTCTCACAACTCGGCAAACTCAACGTAGCTTCCTAAAGAGCGGAATTAACGTCACTTTCTACACTTAGCAGCTTGTTCTGCCCACATGATCGTCCAACAGTTTATCGACTAACTCAGATTGGAATCCACTAGACCCGTTGAAATGTGACGTCAGTTTTGTGTGACAGATACTTTATGAACGTTCTGTTGAGTTTGCTCACGATTTTCTGTCGATTAAAGGTACTGAACTGTTTCCAGATGGGCGAGTTTGGCTTGGAGGCTGGTAGGCACTGAATAACAGTTCAGTAGGCCACCAACTCTGAAGAGTTCAGAACCACTGCGAAAAATATTTTTTTTCTGCAGGAATACTCTACAATTGTCACGGTTGGACGTTTAACCAAACCAGCCATACGAAGTAATCGCGATAGCTTGGTCTTTGTGTTACTACGACACTTTCATCCGTGTTCTGTGGCTCACCACGCAACAAGCGAGATTTAACCTAATCTATGTAAAATTAGAAAGCGAGGTTGTCCATTAGCTCTACTAACTGGACGACTTCATTCATTTATTTTATCGATCGCTAAACCCCAAATCGACAAAGACAAATCATTGGCCGTAACCATAGCAACGTTATTTGCATCCAAAAGGGTCTCATGTACCATTTGTCACCTGCGCCATCTGGTGGTAACAGCCGGCAGTAAAGGTGGGCGGTGACGAAGGCAAGTGCCGTATTAATTTTTCTTTTTTTCATTTCCTTAATGTAGCTAAAGGCACCGCTTAGTATATCTATATAAAGGGACAACCGAACCCCTAAGTGTTCAACTTCAAAATTCTGAGAAACAATTTGAGATTCAATAAACCCAGTTCAGTGAACGGTGGTCGTCGTGATAGAGCTGTAGCTATGCTCAAGGTAGTTCCCTGAAGACGTTGATTAGTAACTGAAAAGGGTACCCTGGCAAAGCCCCAACTTGCCAGTGCCAGCCAAGGGATTGTGATTGATTACCAGTGCCCTTCAGCAGAAATGGCATCTATTCTGGCCAATTTTGAACATTTTCTCGGGCCCTGCGATGATGCGAGGTTTCCGGCTGCAATCTCCTGATTTTCCTCTCCCTATCACCCATTCATGTCGCTATGAGATCTCCAAGTGACGTGATGCGACCGACCATTGCAGTCAAACGCAAAATTAATATTTCGTAAGTGGACTGGCGTCACCTTTCGTCTACGAGCGACCAATGGTTGACATGTCGCAACGACCACGATACAGGAAGAGGCGAAATGTAAGGCTACAGAGAACACTATCAAGCTTAGATAATGCTGTTTGCCTTAACCCTAAACGACAAAACTTTCTTATCGTACGGCCTTACTGTGTTTCATCGAGGCGGCACCTGGGTGCAAATAGTTTTGTTGCTCAGGTCGCCTTCCCCCCCCCCCCCCACCCCTCCTCCCGCCCCCTTACCGGTAACGCTCTTTGCATGTCTTATGGGATATTCTTTTTAATGCTAACTTGGAACATGACGCATTTGCGTAGTAAAAATCGGTACCGTATCGTTGAAAAGTTTTTACATTTTTTTAAAGATTAAAGCTTTAAAAAACGGGTAAATTAAGCCAAACTGCAGAGAAATGAGACGCTTGTTTGTTCACAAAAGACGGTCTGTTTTTTATCGTTAAATACATCATGATCTAAGTGTATTCAGCAGCAAATACAATTCTGTGGGAACGACGAATCACAAACTATACTAGTGTTAGCTGTACTGCGATGTGTGCCTTTTAGGCATCATGTGCACCTTTCAAGTATACGACATTCGGCACGTTTCGTTTCGTTATAATGGTGAAAACAGAAAATACATCGCAAGCAATTAGCAGCTCATCTGAAAATCCGAACCTATTATACCCATACCACATTACAACCTATCTTCTTATCAGACAACAAAGATGAAGGACTGTGCATTTAGTATGTCACTAATCCCAAGTTACAAGTTTATTTGTTTTATTGTTTTAAACCATCAGACAAAACAAACACAAAAGCTATAAGAAATTGCTGTTTGGACTATGCCCTCAAATCATTTCGTCATCCCCCTAAACATTTTCTGTACTGGATTATGTATTTCGTTAAAGAGAGGGGGGGGGGCGGGGGCCGCCAGAAACGTTTTTCAGTTCATATTTTTCAAGTTGTACGTCACCAGACATTGCTGTAACGTCCAAATTTTATATAGGCTACCCTTCAGGAAAAACAAACATTCAAAATTTCAATTTTCTAAACTCACTTAGGTCAGAAAATTTAATTATTTATTCGTAATTTCGGATCCTATATTTTTTTAGTAATCATATCCAACTCCCCTTAAACCATATGTGAGCCTTCAACCCAATTTTTCTTACCTCGATTGACCTGAAGTCTGGCTCACACACAAAGCCTCAAGTAGAACGCCCACCGGTGATAAAAAAAAAATATATTTTCAAATTTGTACTTTAAAGAAATGACACTCTCCCTCCCCACCCCCTCACCACACAGTTAAATCAATGACGAACCTTCAACCCCTTTTCCCTTCTGGTTTTAACTGTTGTTTTAAGCCAAAAAGGAGAAAGCATACAACACAAAATTAATTAATCAACAGGAGCGGGAACGCTTTACTCACAGTAAAAAAAAAAGCATCACAATATTCAATTTTTGTTTTAAAAATCGTCCGGCCACTTTAATCAGTGGTGGCGTTCAATCCTTTTCCTTCGTGGTTAAACTTATATCATGGTCCCCCTACCTTTAAAAGCTTTCTCTGTGTTAAGTTAAACCACGAAGGAAAAGGATTGATTAAAGTGGGTGGGCCGTTTAAAAAAAATGCGAATATTGTAATGCTCTTTTTTACTGTAGTAAAGTGTTCCCGCTCCTGTTGATTAATTAATTTTGTGTTGTATACCCTCTGCTTTTTTAATTTATTTTTTAAATCGTTGAATTTGATAACCACCTCTTCCATCATTACAGCAAAGTCATCATTTCACCCATAATCATACATTCTTTCGTTGAATTTACCAACGATAAGAGAAAAAATCCAGAAGAACAAGAACTCGTTAGATCTTGCGTATTTTCTGTAGTTCGGATTTGCTTATAGATGACTCTTCCAAGCAAATACCGTACAACCAATTTCGTCTGATTTCGTCTGATGTAACTGTAGCACATAGGTAGGTAGTGCCGGTTTTCGGTAATACTTGCTACGATTAACGACACCACAAGGCATCGCATGTTAGTCTCCCGCAGACGCGAAACTTTTAAATTAAAAATGGAGGCGTCATTTGCATTGTAAAAGGGACGATACTTTCAGAAATTGAGGAAGTACTTATGCGTGGACACCTTATATTGAAAAGGTGCCAACTTACATACTGAAGAAGTTATTCTGTGTTTCAAACCGTATTCAGTTTGTTACCAAAAATGTGAACCATGGAAGACCATCCGCCCGAGTAGTTAGCTCGTTACACTTCTCGGCGCCCAAAACCCTGTGTTTTAGCTCCATTCCTAACTACAATTCGTTTTAAAACTGAATGCTGTATTTAAAAAAAAAAGAAACTTGATCAGCAAGCTGTGATGTAGCTTAAAATTAATATACTATCGTAATCTGACGTATTATATTTTTAAAGATATTAGTTAAGTATTCTTATCGTGATCATTTTGTTTTAGCGACGCTAAATAGTTTTACTATCCATGATAACGCTCAGTAACGTAAACTTTGGTTCATTGACGACAGAACCCTCTGGCGGTAGCTTCTTGAACGCAGGCAGTAGTTTCACCCAAATATTTACTATTGGCAGAGTAAGACTTGCATTACCTATATCTAGCGTTGGAATGGTTGGCACGACTATTGCATGTGCTATAAGGGTTAGTGCCTAACCTTAGCCTCCCTTGGTATTTTCCAGAAAAGAAGGGCTCTGTGATGCCTCGTGCTCATGTTGATTGTGGCATGTAAAAATCATAGGACGATTGGAATTACCTAGCAAAATTGTCTCTCTTTCTCCTTTTGGCGCATGGCTTCAACTGGGAGTGCGTTAAAATTAGAGCAACTCAGAGCTAGCCTTTGACACGTCATATGAGTCTCGTAGCAAGCAAATTGAAAATGAAAATTCGTCCGGTGCCGAGACCCGAACAAGCATCAAACCAAGCATCAAGCTAAGTGCATTTTTTGTTCTACAGAGTATACGTCATACGATGGATAAGAGACATAATAATATTATCGTCTTTCACGGAACACAGAACTGTATATGTCCTCCTTGGCGTATTTTATCAATCTAGGAGCATTTTTTAAATATAAGAAATGGTTCTTTCTGCCTGGATTTTAACCGAGATTTAGTTATTTAGCCGAAAGATCACATTTTTTTTAAAAACTTACACTTAAAAAGTCGGCGACAAAGAAATTTACTAATTATTTACAAGTTTCAAGCAGAATAAAACGCCAAGAGGCAACGTTTTCGTCAGTTCTGCCTTGATGATAGTTAACCAATTTTATTTAGGACAAATATTTGCTTTCAGCTATATACGTTAACGACATACCCTAGTATTTTGGCACCCCTAAATGATCACGCCCGGGATCGCACCTCCGCTTTTACCCTCCCTCCTCTGGTTACGTCATTGCTAGAGAGTAATGGGTTTCTGACGACCAAAGTTTCCAACCGTGTTTGCGTGACAAAACTTCGAAGGATGAAGCAGTATGTACAATGTGAAGTTTTTAATTTCTAATTTTTCTTCCCCCTTTTTTTTTCATCCACCATGGCTGTAAAGCAAAGTGTAGGGGTAAAGTGGAGGGATATAATTACCACACACGACAGTCAAAAAAAAAATTTTTTTTACGGTGTAGGCTTCAAGTCGAGTTGCAGAATTCAAATAAACAATGTGGTAACATGAAATGACCGAACTATCGAGTACTTCTGTTAAAAGGTGAAGCATTACGAACTAGTCAATAAGTCATAAAACGTGTTAATGTTTCCTACTCAGCGGCGGATAAAGACCGGATCCCTTAGACCTATAAAAAACCCGAGTTAAAACAGCAACGATAATGGGGTAGTTAACTGGACCGAAGGGGGACATTAAATCATTATTAATGGGAGCTAATGAGTCGTTGGGAGATCCCTAATGTTAGGTGGGTGGACTTAATGGAAGGGAGAGGGGTGAGACAGGTGTATGTAGAACTGGTCGACGTTTATGCGTATATCATAAATAAATAATTGATGTGGTTATTAAGAAATAAAAGAGGGTAGAGGAGGGTTTGTCATTAAATCACTTGACAACGTGGGTGGCCTCCGATTAAAATACGCCCACCATAATGGGAAGTTAAGTGCAAACAAAATATTAACTGGAAAAAGAGTAGTTAATGCTGCTAGTTAAATTACGTACAAAAGTTTAAAGAGGTATTAAAATATAATGTACTTTCGGCGTATTTGAAAATTATTTGCATATAATTTGCAACTTATCTCATGATGTAATTTACCAAACAAAGCAAATTATAGCAGAAAGGACATTAAGAATTAACGTATACGGTCTTGAGATAATTAATGGAGAACTGAAGAGAATAGTGGTTTCCGCTACTTTTGGGTAATTACGGAGAAAGAATTTATCGACACGAGGCTGAGACCAAGATGGATGATAATTTATCAACACGAGACTGCGACTGAGAGGAAAGAGAATTTATCGAGACGACACGGATACCAAGATTGTTTATCAAGACGAGAATGAGAAAGAATAGAATTTATCGAGATGAGACGGAAAACATTTTACCGAGACAAGCATACAACTGAAGCGAATTTATCGAGACGAGACTGAGACGGAAGATATTTTATCGACACGAGGCTGCTACGGAAGAAAATTTATCGAGACGAGACTAAGATCAAAAAACATTCTCTGCTTAGACCAACAGATTGAATCAATCAGTTATAGTTTTATTAACACGAACAACATAAATCAAAAAAGGTTTAAGTGCAGGTTTTAATTTCCAACGTACTTTATTGCTTACAAATTTTTCCTTTGCCCACTTAAACACATTTTAAAGACATTGGCCCCACGTTTACTTGAATAGGAATTGCACATTTTTTTCATATGCCCCATTTAGTGTTTATATTAAGATGTCCAGGTGAATTTTTCCTCGCTCTTGTGAAGCAAATCCAACAATTTGAAAGATTGTAGGACTACACGACACGTATTCCGACTTATTGAGACGATACATGACGAAATTATAGTGTGACGGGCCTTCATGAGACCTAGAATTGCAAAGTTGAGACAAAACCGAAATTACATCAAGTTTCTTTTCATCTCTTCTCATCTCGAATCAAGCCCTATTTGCACGTTTTTATGGAAGAGTGCCTTACCGGTGGTGTAGGGTCGTCCTACAGTTTTTATCTCCTGAATTTTTGAACACTCGGTGATGTACTGTTAAACCCTGCATTAGATTTTGGCCGTATACAGCTCAGAAGTCCCGTCTACCCAAAATAAAGGGCTATATACTGGATATGAGTTGGTAATAACAACGTACTCATACAGGAAATCACTTATGGCGAATCCGATGATGGTTTCCAAACTGACCTTGGAGGTCGTTTTCAAGGTCGTCCAAAATATATCTCCTAAACTATTCAAGATACGGGCATAAAGTAAATTAGAAAGTTGTTTGGAATGATACCACAAGTTCAACAAAGGAAACGAACTGAAATCGCACACAAACATGGAAGATATGGGCAATACAACTTGGATACTGCAGGGGTGCTAACCCTAAGGGGCAGCGATAAGCAATTACTTGGTGTCATCATGATGGTTCTGTACTGATGCACTAACCATCGACTAGAGAAAATCCAGTTCCTAATTTCGGTAATTGTATGAAAGCAGAGGCGAAAGAGCATGGGGGGGGACCGTGGGCACGTGACTCTCCCCCCCCCCCCACCCAATGAATTTTGGTCCCCCCAAAGACGAGATTTGGAAACAATCTAAATGTATTTCTTTTAATGGCTCAAAGAAACCGCTCGTGCAAATTATAAAATAATGAGAAAGCTCCGCAAACTCTGGGTACTGCTCCTCTCTGCCCCGAGCGGCTATCGGTCCATGCTTTATCCATTTCAATTTGTTCTGCATTATCCTATTTGTGTTATCACCTTAACGTAATGAAGGAAACTTTTATTCATTAGCGAAGAATGTACCTGTATTTTCCTGCCTATGGATTGGTGTTCTGGTTATGGTGCACTTTCTAGATATCCATTAGTAAGCCTCAGTTTTCAGTTTCAGTTCGTTCCATGCTTGCTGGATGGATTGTTTTATGCATAATCTTTGTTTCAAAACACTTTTAAATGTATTTGATCATTTTTTAGGGTTATCGCTGCCCATGGTTGGCTCCCTGCAAAGTCCAAGTTGTTTTGCTCATATTTTCCGTGTTTACGGCGCGATTTCAATTCTGTTTTCTTTGTTGGCCTTGTATTATAATCCCAAACAATTTTCTAATTTACTTTATGTCCGTATCTTAAATAGTTTAGGAGATAAATTTTGGATGACCTTGAAGATGACTGCCAAGGTCAGTTTGGGAACCATCATCGGATTCGCCATAGGTGATTTCCTATATGAGTACGTTGTTATTACCAACTCATATCCAGTTTATAGCCCTTTGTTTTGGGTAGATGGGACTTCTGAGACATACTGTATATTACAAACAAAAATGTCAAGTGTGCCGTAAAAAAGGGTTATATGATTGAACTTTCACTTGTTAAAATATACAAAGATAAAAATTGATCACTTTTAATTGAAATAATCAAATTTACAATTGAGAAAATTGCATCTGTTTAAGTGCTGTTATGCTTTACGTTTTAAATATATGATTCGTAAAGCATAACAGCACTTAAACAGCTGCAATTTTCTCAATTGTACATTTGATTATTTCAATTAAAAATCATCAATTTTTATTTGTGTACATTTTAACAAGTGAAAATTCAATCATATCACCCTTTTTTTACGGCACACTTGACGTTTTTGTTGTAATCCGTGTACCTTTTTTATGGCTATGGCGTTTCGCTACAAAGGTTTATGCATGCAGTCGATTGTTGCTGACCACTTTGAAACAATTCAACTCAGCTCTGAAAGCCTGCATCTGCGAAATAAATACGCAATTCTATCGTTTTTAGCTGGCGGGCCTCGAAATTTACAATGCAGCTTAGTTCGGTTTAAAAATAAATGTGTTTAGCTGAAACACTGATTCTTTCAAAAAAAAAAAGGGTTTAAAGGGATTCTTTCAAAGAGTTTAACGAGCGTTAACCACTCCTGGTCATCTGCCCGAAGCCCTAAGGTCCTATGGATTCTTTCATGAAGGGTCATTTTACCGTTCAACAATCAACTTTTTAGCAAAGACATAACACGTGCAAGAAGAATGAATCTGAAGTTTGCTGAGTGGCATTGTTCCCTAAATACAATGGTTAAAACAATGTAAAACAATCAAAATAATCGTTTAGGGTCCCGTAACTCCGGAATGGATCAACCAATTGAAAAAGTGGTCCCTGTGAGGTTGAAGCCCAGGGAAATTTGTGGCTCAGATCATGTTTCAGATTTTAGGTAGGTGCAGTAGTTTTTTCTGAAACCGTGTCAGCCAAGAACAAGAACAACAACAAGTGAACAGTTTTCAAATTTACGTGTGGCTTCTTACGTTTACTCTTGCATGGAATTGCATAAAATTGGTGTAAAGTTTGGAAAAGTTGCTATCTACTATATGGCCAAGTTTGGTCAAAATATATTGAATAGAAACGGAGAAATTAATAGTTTTAGTTTTGCTGGCGAGAGGACTTCAATCATATATATACACGGCTATCGCCGTGTATGATACTGAAAAGCGTTCAAAGGGTTTAACGAGCGTTAACCACTGAGAGGGCTAACTAACAATACCACTTTAACCAACAATTCCTCTTTTAATAATAATAAAAATAATCTTTAATAATACCTCTCTGAAACAAATATGAGCGTGGTGCAACATTACAGCACTAAATGTAGTAGTTTATGGAACAACTATGTGATTTTAGAAAGACACCAACGATAAGTAAACTAATTTATTCCAGCAGTGAGTGCAGCTTTAATCGAATCACAGGAATTTAACATTGGCCCAAACGTTCAAATGAAGCTACTATTTTATTAATTCGCAACAACGTTCGGCTTTGTAAATATCGTATGTTACTCAGTTTCAGTCAATCAATGTTCTGGCGAATAATTTATTACACATTTGAAAGTTTAGAAAGTTTATCGTTTGTCTACCAATAATCAATGTTTATCCAATAAACTCTTGGTTGTTAAGTTATATACGTTGTGGTTTTATGTGCATTATTTACCTTCTACGGTTTATCGAAGTGTATACTTAAAATTAAAATTAAACTAATCACATATGTTGATTAAAGATACCATGTTTTAGTAAATGTTAGTTACTTCTTCATTTGTGAATATGGATTTTCCGTTGAGAAAAAGAAACAGATAGCTCTGATAGTATACTGAATGTAGTTTATAAATTTTTACGTTTTAAACGTTTTTGTTACATTAATCTTTTAACCTTTCTCTTTTGTGACAGTGTTTATGGTGTAGAAACTAATTCGGGGGGGGGGAAGGGGTTGTCCTATCTAAATTTTTCTGATATCATGCATTTGTTGTTTATATACGGTTACTCAGGTAATCACTTGTTGTTATTGATTGGGTTTCCCTCTATGCCTCTCTTGAGGAGTTTTGATTATTGGTAGAAGGGTTTCTCCACCTGTGGTTTCACTACATCCCCCTTCCCCCCAAACCCGTGGGTTTACCCCTTTGATGCATGTCTCTTGATGATGGTTGCGTGACGTATTTTTTTAGTACGTATACTGAATGTTATCGAATGGGAATTTAGATGAAACACAATTGGAATTAGAAGAAAACGGCTTTTCCCTACATGCATTGCGATAAAGTTGATGTCTTAATGTCTTCCATATTTTTCATTCTTA
Source organism: Lithobius niger (assembly GCA_023313725.1). Lineage (NCBI taxonomy): Eukaryota > Metazoa > Arthropoda > Chilopoda > Lithobiomorpha > Lithobiidae > Lithobius > Lithobius niger. The sequence continues at coordinate 47,478 of JAHWFP010023347.1, forward strand.
CATCCCTGTTTGTATTTGCTTGCGACAAAATTTCATGTTCTTTGAATTCCACGCTTATTATAATGGCCCACCCCTCCCCTTACTCTCTCTTTAAGAGCTCGGTTTAAGCTCTATGAATAAAATTGACAATATGAAGGATGGTTCGATGCTGATATAGTGAATATAGCGAATGATACGGATAGCAGTAATTACAAAGTAAAAAGGTTTTGAATGAAAAAAAACATGCCGTAGTTGCACATCCTCAGGTGCCCGCTTTAATCGAATCACAGGAATTTAACATTGGGGGGGGGGGATTGAGGCTTAATGGCGCGTCGACAACTTGGTCATTAGCGCCAACCTCAGTCACAGTGCAGTGGTCCGGGTTGCCACTGCGCCACACATTACAGAGGAGTTATCCAAACCCCTAATCCCCCTAACCCCTAATTTAACATTGGCCCAAACGTTCAAATGAAGCTACTATTTTATTAATTCGCAACAACGTTCGGCTAGTTCAGTAGAAAAATATGAACATGACTTAGCTCAATACAGTTAACTAAGGCGTTAATCTATGTGGTAATCTGGCCAGTATAGACCGCCGTTCCCTGCTGCCTTAACGGAAGAATACCTCAAGTGTACGTTTTACAATGAGCAGGCGTTATTTCTATATGACCAAGATTTCCTAAAATGTATCAGTAATTAAATTCAATTTAAACTAACTAAAAGACACTTAACGTATACAGTGTTGCTAAGAATTAAATCACCAATGCTCTACCATTAATATCTGAAAAGGATCAGCTTAATAACAGGTCAAAGGTAGGAATAAGTAGGCCTTCCTCCAGAAGATTAGCTTGACGAAAAGAATTTGTTGATAGACTAATACACCCATGCACGTTTGCTAATCAATTACCTATTGCGTTTTGATATTAAAACGAACATTACCGTCAAAGATCCAGATAAAATATCATAGATTCATCATGCCCACCAATTTGGAACTACTCTGGAACTTCATGGGGTATGACAGCATGGATTTGTCGAGTATGTTGTCTAACACCCTATAATCTTGAAGTCAGTGCTGTATAACTTCAAACCTGAGGCCAGTACCGAGTAGAGGAAGTATTTTTCGTCATTTAAATATTGGATATTCGACAACATTCTAGTCTTTCTTTTAGACCCTGTGGGGGAAGGATGTAAAATAAAACCCGCAATGATTTATATTTACTCACCCTGACAATTAGGCTATAGGCACTCGAATAACCCACCTACTCCCAAGCTCAGCAAAAGTGTCGAGGGACTTTGAAATCTTGTCAAAAGTTTTGTAGTAAAGGGAAATGTCGTTAGGGTTGTAAACCTCTGAGTTTCACGACCAGACACCAGTATGAGCCGTCGTCATGCACCTCTACACCCCATCAGATCTGGACCTTGCAGCTTGATAACTGATCAAAGCAGGCCATCGACAACGTCTGCAACGTCAAGCACATCGATACTAGAAACTGAAGCGGGTTGAGCCCTTCAGCCCTTGTGCATCTCATATTGTCGTTGGTGAAGCCCTTCTTTATATGATACAATCCATCAACGAATTGGGTAACTGATGGGTAAATCAAGGGCATTCTCAAGGGTGATTGGACGGGTGTCGAGAATGGGGGGGGGGGATTGAGGCTTAATGGCGCGTCGACAACTTGGTCATTAGCGCCAACCTCAGTCACAGTGCAGTGGTCCGGGTTGCCACTGCACCACACATTACAGAGATGTTATCCAAACCCCTAATCTAAATCTTGTCATACATCTGTACCTCCTGCAAAAATTGAAAAAGACCGGACAGGAGGACAGACTTATCGCCCAACTGACGCGCAATGTCATGCGGAAGATGGAACCGACGACGAACACCATCAAGATGGCGACAATCAACAAGTAAGTGCCGGACCATAAGTGGCCGTCGACACCAAGAACATTCAGGAGGGTCAACCCCCCGCAAAAGGAAACAGTGAGTAAGTCGGGTGTGACCAATTCGCAAAGGGCCAACACAACCTCCTCACGGCGACTGTGGCGACACGCCGAGTGCCACTCCTCGACAGTGCCTTTAATGGCCCGTAACTTATTACCGTCCTGTCCATCCCACGAGGCTTGCCAAAAAGCATGTAACCTCAGACGCAGAGTTTGAAAAGCGTCAGAGGGAACAAGCCTGAGATCCCTACCGAGAGGGCCAGAAAGGGCCCCTTTTGCTGCAGAATCCGCTTGCTCATTTCCACCTATCCCAACATGGCCCGGGATCCAGCAGAAAAGCACGGTTTTCCGCTGGCCAGGCAAGCGGGAAAGCAAAGCTTGGACACGTTGTGTCAAGGGGTTCCGAGGATTGTAATTCGCCAAGGACTCCAGGGCACTCATGGAATCACTAAAGATAATGAAATGCGTGCTCTGAAGGCCAAGGATCCATTCCACCGCCAAACCGAGAGCCAGAAGCTCTGCAGAAAACACAGAATAGCCTGATGGAAGGCTATGGGCAACCGTCACTCCCTTACAAACACAAGCACAAGCCACGCCAGCGTCTGACTTCGACCCATCAGTAAACAGCCGCTGATAACCGGCGTACTGAGAACACAGCCGCCGGAACTCCTGTAAGTACCGTGCAGGTAGAGTGGAACCCTTCGGGAGGGACGCCAGAGCGAAAATGAAAATGCCACTTGGGACAAGCCAAGGGGCTACTGGCATCCCCCCAAGCCTCAAGACGCTGGGCATTTCAAAGGCTATCTCCTGACAGGACTGCTGGAGCCTATCGCGGAAATCACCCTTACCCACCCTGCGTCTACCGACTCGCAAGTCTGGCCCAAAAACCATGGACCAAGCAGGACTGGAACGGTTCTGCAGGCTGTGTTGGGAAGACATTACCTTGTTGCAGCAGATACTGGTAGAGGTTGAGTTTTCCATTTTGAAAATACATTGTTCCTTGTTATTTATAGCGTGAAAAACAATGTGGAAGAAAATTTAAAGAACACTTAGTGAAAACTGGCATGAAATACGCATCGGGAATTGTTTAAGACAAGGGTAAACTGTTAATGTACTCCATCGAGTTATTGTACTTATCATTTTATCGTTTTTAGCTTTCTTTGTCCGTAACACTTTTTCAACTAAAAATAAATTTGGAACAAAAGTCTTTTGAACTCCCTGCTCATAGAAACTTTTACGTATGGCTCTTCAACCTGATCGATTAAGAGATAAGTTACAGGATTCGTTTTCCGTACTTTGGTAATCATCAAGACTTTGTTAGGAAAATTCTGCAAGTACACCTTACCGAACATTTTTTTTCATTTTATAAATTCTAACGAGAGGTCCCACCAAAAATTTAAGTGTTTTTTCGCAAAATGTTTAGAACTAATTTGCCTCAACATTTTGCCGTGTTGAACGGTTACTTTCAATGTTTGCAGTTTCTTGTTGGAATGACTGGTGTTGTTGTACTAGGAATTCAAGTCATCTATGATGTCTGTCCACTTGAATTGTGTTTTCTAGACCTAGGGAATATTTCCACATCCAAATTTTTAACATTTGGTTAAAACGTCCGATAACGCTCGCTTTCTTTTTAGAGTACGTAAAGAACATGTTGATGTTATAGCAATTGACGAGCACCAAGTTGTTTTTATTACAAAATTCTTTACGTTGGTCGACGTGTAATTTTTTAGGAGTCCAACGACCATTATCTTAAAAATTTCGGTAATAACTAAACCCGTATTAAATTTAATTGGAATTGCCCAGACAAACTTGGGTATGACGTTGATGCAACTCATCAAGAAGTTGTATCTATTATTTTCCTAGGAATAAGGTATCATTTTCTCCAAGTCCGCATGCCACAAGTCGTGCAGACTAAAAACTATTACTTTGCATCTCAGAAAGTTTTTTAGCATCAGTTTGTGAAGTTCATTTACGAGTTGATTCATTTTGTTTTTCCTCGTCCCCAAGTTTGAGATTGGTTTCCATAAGTCGTTTAACTATCAAGGCGGCTGACTTTTACCTCCATGTTAAGAAAGGATCCTCTTGCACTCTTTGGCTTTGGGCTAGAATTTCATTGGCGTCGTGTTGATCATTCAAGTCCAAGCTTTTGAAAGAGTCTACGTCGTGTTCTTTGCAAGCTTTGTCTAGGTAATTTATAATCCCCACAAGCTAATTTTTTCTCTAGTTTCGTTCCTGGTCAATGGTAATTGTACCAAGGAAAATGTAGTTCCATTTGCAAATGGTCTACGATTTTATTTACGATTCCCTTATCAGATTTTATAAACGAAGCTTTTCTAGTCCCTCACGTATCGCAAATCACAACCTCCATCTGCCTGGTATCTTTCGAGGTCGTAATAACCAGAGGTGCCAATTGGTTAAAAGTGCGTTGTTTTTCCTTCTTTAATTAATTTATTTTTTTGAACGTAGACCTAAATTCCAATATATGGCAGTTTTTCTCGGTTCGTGTCTTTGCTCCAATTCCGTGTTTGCAACTGCGTCATTTTCATTTATTCCAAAGTCCTCACAAGCTAATCTTTTATCTGGTTTCGTTCCTGGTCCACAGTAATGGTACCATGGAAAATGTAGTTCCATCAGGTCTACCATTTTATTTACGATTCCTTTACCAGATTTCATAAACAAAGCTCTTCTAGTACCTCTCATATCACAAATCACAACATCCATCTGCCTGTTATGTTTTGAGATCATAAAAACCGGAGGTGCCAATTGGTTATAAGTGCTCCTTTTTCCTCTTTTAATTTTTTTTAAACTTAGACCTAAATTCCGATAGACGGCTTTTTTTTCTTGGTAGGTGATAATACGTCTTTGCTCCAACTCCGTTGGAATTTCAATCATTTCATTCCTGCGACCGTGGTGCCCATCTGGGTGGATGCATACAAAACCCTCAATCTCTTGACCAAGTCATTAGGATCATCATAGTACTTGTAATCCACAACATATCCAGTTTTTTTTAACCATGTCACCCCCTTTTTCGTTGTTCTCTAGTCCTCCCAAATAGGTCCTATTATTGAGATCTACTTGCTATCCGTATTAGAATTGGGTTTTCTAGTAGAAGGACTATTGTTTTAATGAATGGTGTATTTTTCCAAAGAGAGACATAAGCTGCCTTGACTTCAGGAGCGTAGAGAGTTTCTTTCAAATCCTTAAAACCAGCTAACTCCAAAGCCCACGTCTTCCAGGCTATTGGAAGAGTCTATATCGTGTTCTTTGCAATCTTTGGCTAGTTTATTTATTCCAAAGTCCCCACAACCATTATATCGTTCTCAAAAATTTTTATGTGTTTATTTTCGATACGCATTTCTACAGATGCCATATCGTATTGCAGTCTTTGGAATTGCAGTCCAAAGATGGGATCGGTCACTTTAGGATTTTGGACAAATTTGATTAGGAAATATTTCACCATTTAACCGAGGACATGTCCCTGTAACGTATGAGTGGGAAAGTTTGGAAGTTCTGGAGGTGTGGAAATTCGTGTGTTTTGAATTGGCAAAAAATGTGGGTGTGCATCAGGATCAGAGCTCCTTGTAGCATTTTCGGTTTTAGGAGGATCGCACTATACCGGATCAATAGCTGTATGTTCAGAGCGATTGGGCAGTGCCAGAGTTGTGTATTCGGAGAGATTGTGGAGTATCAGAGTAGCACATTCGAGAGATTGGGGGTGCCAGAAATCGAATTTAAACTGGAAGAAGTCAGCAGTTTAAATTATTCCTTGTTAAAGGTTTCGAATTTAGACGTTTCGTAATCATCATCACTCTCATCGGCTTTAGATACATGTCGACTGTTTTTTTTACTACCGACTTTTGGGAATTATTTTCATCACCGGCTTTCAACGGATTAACTAGCAACACCCCAATCTTCTTTTTTTACTGGCAGTTTACTTGATTGTTTAACGTTTTTTTTTTATCATCCATCGTCAAAACGTTTGGATCGTCCTTTATTTAACGCTTTGTTTCTGGTCGCTCGTTTAACGTTTTGACAAAAATGAACGTTTATATCGTCCCTCGTTCAACGTTTTGTTTATCGATAAAAAAAAAAACATGCAGCTCGTTCCATCACATTCTACACAACGTTTTACATTCAGAATTTTCCATGTCTGGGCCCACGTGCTTTTCGTACGCGTGTTTTAGGTATAACTCGACCAAGGGAAAGAACATTATTTAATTGGTGTTAACTGTAACCACTTGTTTAGGAATCCTAGTGTAGGACAAGTTGTAGTAAAAAATGCCCCTATTAGAATGACGTCCTTGACCGAAGTAACGTTCAATGATTTTTTGTTTATCTAAAAGACAATCGTCGAAAACGATGAGGTCGTAAAATGTGACGTCCAAGTCTTCAGGAGGAATCAAGTTGGCTTGAGACTCGTGAAAGGATGCAACCTTTCATCTTAATGTTTCCTCGATTTCCGCCAATATAGACCAACATATATTTAGGCCAACTTAGAGTTTTGCTGTAAACGAATAATCTGTCGTAATCCAGCCTTCTCACCCGTTTTGTAGCTCTCAGTCCTCTTATAACAACACAGCACGACTGGATCGCAACAATGAACAAGGACGAGAAGTACTGGGATCCACGAAGGAGGGCTGGGTTCCTGGATCCCAGCACTCCACGTGGATCCCAGCCCCCGTTTGTGTTAAATGAAAAGTGGAAAAAAAAACAAATGCAATAAATTTACTGAAACAAATAAAAAAAAATTTAAATTTAAAATAAAAATTAAAAAAAAACGTTCAACAAGTCACGTTACTCACAACATTGCACCGCTGCTTTACAAATGTTGGTTTCCATAAAATGACAAAAAGGAATAAAGCAACCGAATATAATCAATTAAATGAAACAATTTTTGAAAACACCAACTCAAACGTCAAAAAAAATCATTCTAGAATTCATGTTAATTACAACACTGCAACTGCATTGGGGTTGCAAAATTAAACGTTGCTCCTTTCCGTTGCGTGTAGCATTGCGTCTTAACGATTATTCTACACAAATTTTCTCCTGGCTAAAGGCAATAATGTATTCCACTCGCGCTCACTAGGACTCAACAATGTAGTCGGACTGAGAGCTTCAAAACGGGTGAGAAGAAGGATATTGCCCGCCTTCCTCATGCTGGAATCCAACAATGGCTCGGGCGTAGATCCCAGCACTCGGAAAGCGGGCGATATCCTATACAACCCTCATTGCAGAAGAAATTAAACAATAAGTTCGTTTTTCCACAATTTGCTGTTCCTATTATTAAGCATCTTATGTTCGAGAGTAGAAAGGGATGATTTTTTGGGTCCTTATCTTTAAGAAAAAGTCTTAGTTTTTAACTTCCGTATTTGTTTTATTTATCCGGCCATCCTTTTTCATTTACTCAGATGCCAAACTCGTAGAAGTACTGATATTGAATAAGTAAAAAATCAAAAAACGATGAAAGTTAAATTTAACTTCCATTCTTTTTTTTATTTAATTATTCACGCTATTTGCTGATATTCTGATACCAATTTCATAAAAACATGCCAACAAGAATTCAATTTCCATCGTTTTTGTTTTTCCTATTTATTCGCTTTCAATCGTTTACTCGGAACATTTTTCTTTGAACTTCAACAACACCATATTCTATGTTGCACCAATGTTTAACGTTTCTTGGTGCATCGTTAGTGATTTAAACAGGACTACTTTTACCACTCATTTCAGGTAACTTCATGTTCGAGTGCAAATGTAAATTAAACTATGGTTTTTCTATTACGTTCATATTAAATATCTTGTCACTTTTGTGGATGTTGTCTAATGCACAGAGGCCTGTCTGCGCTTAACTTTTCTCAAAATTGGTAACACGACGAAATGGGGTATAAATAATTTGGATAATTTGATAACATTAAGGTAAAATTTTTTCCTGTCAAATTTAATCTTTAACTTTTTGCAGATGTGCCATTTTTGAATTTCCGAATCACTGGGTGAAATCCAGCCTTTGTACTTAGATTCTCTACTAGAATTGGGAGAACCTATTCCCTTTAAATCATTAAAATCTATTGAAAAAGACAATATGTGCTTTACTCCGTTTTTTATACTTGTTTTCACTCTCTGTTTTAATTTGCAACAAATTGTTTTGCAACAGATTTGAGAGATGCACGTGCCAAGGTGAGATGACACATTTTGCGATTTCTTTTTCTTGTTGTAGACGTCGTTCGCCTCACAATCTTCATAAGAAGCTGTCAAAAAATACATCGCTTCATGATGGATTACGACATGCAGAACAACTGTCTACTAAACCTAGCATTTGGCATTGACCCCTCCCCCCTCCCCAAGACGCAGTAATTGTTTTCCAATTATCCAGTTTGATACACGGTAAGCAAGCGCAAGACCTTTGAAAGTTTGGAGGCGTAGCATGGATGGAGCATGGAGGTGGAGGATTTTACCGCGAAAAATTAACAAAGTAAAGATGTGACGCTACCAACAGAAAATAGTGATGTTGCCACTACTTAATATATCGATGCGTGTTGTGTTAATTTAGACTCGGATCAGAACTATGACGTGTGAAATAAACCTTGGACTAAACTCACGGATGGTACAATGCCACATATTATTCGCAGATAATTGGTTTAGAAATTAATGTATAAAAACTGAAATCCACGACTGCTTTGAAGAATGACTATGATGGTCACTTTAACACAAATAGTAAACAGATAAAAACTACAGCATTATCAGCAGAAAAGAACGATGTAGCTGCTAAAGAATATGTTGGCTTAGCTACTAATGAATCAGGTGTGTTTAATTTAAACCTCGCTGGAAACAATACTGCGGGTCATAAATATTTAGTCAAACTCGCACCCGCAATAGATCCTGAGGATAATGCAAATTATTTACAGCAAAGTGCTTCAGAAAGAAAACTAAGCATGTTTTGGCTTATGCATATTTTTGTTAGTAACAGAGGGGTAATAACAAGCATATGTACGAACTACGAAGGAGATTTTGATGTCGTTTTGCCTCACAATATTCATATGAATCTATCAAAAAATACATCGCTTCAAATGTCATGATGAATTACAACACGTGGAACAACCGACTACTAAAACTCGCACCTGGCGTTAACCCCTCCCCCCAAGACGCAGTGACTGTTTCCCAATCCAGTTTTGTGTATACTGTAAGCAAGCGCGAGACCTTTGAAAATTTGGAGGCTGAGTAAGGATGGAGCATGGAGGTAGAGCATTTTAAAGCGAGAAATTAACAAAGTAAAGATGTGATGCTACCAACAGAAAATAGTGATGTTGCCACTAAATAATATGTCGATGCATGTTGGGTTAATTTAGACTCGGATCAGAACTACGACGTGAGAAATAAACCTTTGACTAAACTCACGGATGGTATAGATCCTGAAGATGCCGCAAATTATTCGCAGATAATTGCTTTAGAAATTAATGTATAAAAACTGAAATCCATGACGGCTTTGTAGGATGACTGTGATGGTCACTTTAACTGCAGAATTATCAACAGAAAAGAATGCTATTGAAGAAGAACGCTATAGAATACGTCGAACTAGCTACTAATGAATCATGCGTGTTTAATTTAAACCTCGCTGGAAAGAATACTGCGGGTTATAAATGTTTAGTCAAACTCGCACCCGCAATGCTGCACCTGAGGATGCTGCAAATTATTTGCAGCAAAGTGCTTCAGAAAGAAAAATTAAGCAAGATGTGGCATATGCACATTTGGTAGTAATAGAGGGGTAATAACAGGCATACGTACGAACTGCGAAGGAGATTTTGATGCAAGGGATAAACGGATTACAAATGTAAGAGAATCCACATCACTGAAAGATGCAGTTACGAAATCGTTCGTCCTGGAAAACAGTTTACGATAGTCAGTTTTCATGCCGTCACACCATTCAAAAAGGTAAGTTTTTGTCGTCAGTAATAACCTTCCTTACAAATACTTTGCATGTTCGCACGGATGTATTCTGCCAGGTCTTTAGTACTGATATTGCTCCAAACTACAAGATGCAATATATAGTAAGATACGACAAGCCATTCAAGCTGCTGGAGTATGAATATAGGTATTACAAGGCTGATGAAGAATTGACTACCTGATTTCAAATTTATACCAGGATCATCGAGGAGAAGTATTTTGAAGACGAATTAAATGTGGAAATGATGAGAAAATTTCGCAAAGAACCATTGAAAGTTTACCTAGAAGCAGCAATTTTTGTGGCAAGCGATTTGGACAGCAGTGAGAAAAGCAGAACCTATTGTCAAGTAGATTTCTACCTAAGTACTAGCACAATTTTAAGTACTCAGAAACTGCAACGCTGCTAAAGATAGGGTGTGTCTGTAATGGTCGAATATGGTACCCAATCACTGCCTTTTCCCGCATCAAAATCTATGAGATTAACGAATCTGCACTCAAATCATGTAGGTTTCCGCGGAAATCGATCCTTGCTGAAAGTGAATCTATAATAGGAATTTTCAAGACTTTTAGCAAAAGCGATTTAAATCGAAGTTTTTTAACGGTTTGGTAAATCGATCATGCCTTCACTAGCCTGTGGTATAGCCCTTTCCGCCACGAGATAATTTTTTTTCCATTGTCCATCCCGCACCTCCGTTTTCTTGTTATGCTGCTTCATCATCTTGGCCAGTAGGCAAACATCGTTTTGAGCTTTCTTAAAGGCTGCAGCAATTCAAGCAGTACCCCTTGCCAGACACCTACACCAACTATGAGAGGACAGAGTGCCAGTTATGGTAGAAATCCACCCCCTTTAACGAATTTTTACTATTTTAACTTTTTAAACTTTTTTCATCTTCGTTTTTAAAATGTAGGTATTATTTAATGAACTAGTTCGACTTTATCCCTGCCCAATTTTCCACTTATTTATCTGTAGCCTACAAACAGTGCATGGCAGGTCATGTTGACCGGACCAGGGGTATTAAATTTCAACTTTACTTGCACGTCTTTGATGCTGGATTAAAGAATCTCCGACTGATTGGAACATTCAAAACCACTAGAGGATAGGTCTTTTTAAACTGAACCGAATCGATGCACAGATCCTCCACTACATAGAAAGTGTGCAGAAACTCCCGAGCCATTCTGTGCAAGATGGAGTATTTGCTAGTAACGTAATTGACGTTCAAGGAAGGAGTAATGCTCTGAATTTAAAGTTACGTTAGAGTCCTGAAGGTTGCAGTGATCGACATTGGCTGGACTTTTAGTTTGGCTGTCTTTCCTGCTCATCTGCAGAACTAGAATAACCCACCTCAATCCCCCTCCAGATTTTCTTCACCGCGGAAGTAATAAGCATGTGCCAGCTAGAGTTAATACTCTGCGGCAGTTCACAATTATCACATTGCCAGTGTCTAAACCCCAATTCGATATTTGTTCCTGCATCTGTGTACTTGAAAAGCCTAAGTTTCCGGTTGTAGAATGCCGTGAGGTGCGGAAAATCCATGAAACGCTGCTCAGCACGACATTCCCAATAGCCGTAGCAGCTACTTCAAACATCGCATCATCATTATTAGCTTTAGACAACGCCAGCACGTGTTTGCTGCCGCATACTATCTTGTCGCAATTCTCAAAAAAATCCCATGACGTGTTTTAAAGAAATAGTAAATGAGAAAATCCGTAACGAAATAGGCTCTTTCACGATTGTGTCATGACGTGGTTTAAAGCCCAGGTTGTCGGTGAAATTAGTGCCTACACAGTTACCCAGCAATGATATCTGATAGCTCGAGCTGTACGTGAGCAATCCTTTCTTCTGTATCCGGGGTAATTTAATTTGTCCACTAGCTTGTCCCCCAGTTGATACTTATTGCTGGATATTTATTGCTGCATGAGAGTGATGACGTCGGTATTCGTGTAATTACTGTTGTTGATATTGAGCAATTTACCTTTAATCACAAGCTAACTATTAGCAAAGTGCAGGTTTTCACTTCTAATTTCCGAAATCACATTGTTGAGGTTAGTGCCGACTATCTAGACACAGGCCAGTGTGTCGCTGCCAAGTAGATGATTAATTGTTGTCAGAGCTAAATTGTTGTAAGATGTAAAAAGGTGACTCATTAGTCTGGCACTTTGTATTTTATCTGTAGCAAGCTCATACCTGATTTCAGTCTTACTGGTGTAAATCATCCATGTCGTAGAACTCTTTGCAAATCGTAGGAATCAGACATCTTAGGTCCAGTAATGATGCAAACCTCAACATTAAAGTGTGGTTACGTGTCCTTTATGGAAAAAATTGCCCTCAATATCGTTGATTTGTGTTACTGGTAACAAGCTAGCTAATCCATAGGCTCTCATGTTAATTCTCGTATAAAGACACTAGCAAAGCTCACTAGGGAAAGTTGCCAAATCTAAATTTTGGCAGACCTGTAAAGCGACGTAAGGAGAAGTGATTTTTTCTAAAATGGGGGTAAAAGCTAGAAGCACGTGGCACTGATGTAGCACATAAATGCTAAATTATTGTTGTAACCATTTTTTGTACTGTCATCCAACAGTCTGTTATAACATGCCTCAGTGTTATATCCTCATCATTTAAGTACTTAATCTCAGAATACATTGCTGTTGCAAAGAGACAGCTCACAAAAACAACAAATCTCACTAAGTGACTGGAAGTCGTCCATTGAAAGAAGAGTTGGAAACAAACTGCAGATTGTGAACACAAGGTCCAATCATGAAGCAAAAAAACTATTTTTTTAAAAGAAGTATGTCTTGGTAATGTGCCAAGTCTGTGGTTAGTCTATAAACATGCCAGTGTGTTGCCGCCAAGTAGATGATCGGCCATGTAGATGACAATGTGATTTGAGTGAGCAATTCCAGCTTCATTGTGTAGATTAACATTAACCTCAGGAGGAACATCTAAAGAGGCATGTGAAAATCATGTTAAAAGGCATGTTAGCCAGCATGCTCGAAATTGGATTGAAAAAAACTTATGTATGCGAAGCATGGACATACAATAAACCAAACCGTGTTAATTTGACTGATGTAACGGGCAATGGCTTTGGACAAAGGTAAATGTGAAAATTATGAATGTGAAAATTTATAGACATAAAATTCGTCCAGAAAAAAAGGTAGAGAAGATATAAAGAACTCTATCAATTTACGTACGTTCACAGTCTTATGAAAAGTTTAATATACACCCAAAATCAAAACTGGTATGAGAAGCCGCCAAGTTTCCAAAAAGGGTCGGCATTTAAAAACTGTGATATCATTCAACCAGGAAGAGGCCACCAAGGTCAATCCTATTAGCCAAGTTAATCGCACCGAATAATACTTTCGACGTTAATGAAAACTTGAACATTGCTACCACATATAGTAATGTTCTAGTTTTCATTTAATTTTCGAACTATAAGTAGGTGCAATCAACTTGACTTATACGATTAACCTCGTTGGTCTTTCCTTGGTTAAATGATCTCACTACTTTTAAAAGCCGACCCTTTTTGGAAACTTGGTGGCTTCAGCTCTTATACCAGTTTTAGTTTTGGTTGGATTGGGACAAATCATGCTGTCAGGACTCGGTAATATTCCGGCAATCGTCTACCTCATATTCTACCTCTGATCAGACTTTGAGGAAAGCTCTGTTTTTTTGCCGTCAATTGTGTACAGCAATTATTGCCATTAAATCCTTTTTTCGATTTTTTTCCGTTCAAATGCCAATATTTTATTTTACCTTTTTTATATTGTATTATACAAATTATCTTTCGAGCTCAATTGGAGTCTGACAGTGAGCGTTTCTCCACTCAGATTTAATATTTTATCATCTTGTGCACTTAACCAAATGTGAATATTTCTGATTTTGTCCATAGTTATGGGAAGCTATGTTACTTTTTTAGGAGCAATTATCATTTTATAACTCGGAGTTATGCTGGGATAGAAAGCGTACAGGCATGGTTGAGTGTTGGCATTGACATAGGACGAGCCAATTATATGAGTGTGAACGAATATTAATTCCCATGATATGGACGGATTTTTGTCCTTGTTGTCATTGAGTATAATTATCCTGCCGCAATCCCAACACCGAGCCTAAACTCTTGTCTCCCAATAGCGAAACTCCGTAAGTCGGATTATTGATAATCAGTTTTGTTTTTAAATTGTTATGATTCGGTTCTGTAACAAGGTAGCATCTTTTTCGTGCACATTTCGCTCTTAAGCAGCTTCAGTACAACATTGAAATACGAAATTCAGTAAGAGCTGGGAATGACTTCCACTAAATCCAGCTCGTTCCACCATCCACCGTGTACGAAATTTCGTTGGTATCCTCGTGCTCAGTGAATATGCTCATAGGTGTTCAAGCATATTAGAGCTAATTTGTACGGCTTTCTAGGATCTATGTATATAGGCGTTTTTAAGTTGCAGCGTAGCTTCGCACCTATGCCAGTTAGAATAATCGAACTCGAATTCGTATATATCTTTTTTACATATATTTGAAAAGAAATTTTAAGCGGTTAAGAGTCTATAAAGCTTAACACGTGAAAATCACCCTAACAAAAAAATAACGTTATTAATAAACACCCAACACTAAGCTCGGGTAAACCTTATCGAAAATTTCAAGTGAAGCCTCCAAGTCTTAGCAGAAACATAAAGCGAGTGCACAATACTTAGCAAAAGACTTGCTATACTCGAGGAAAGCTGGTTCGAAATTTCAAGACGAGGTCCAACTCCACAGCACAAATGCGCAAAACGTGGCAGGAACTTCGCTAACTTCTAGTAAAGGGGCCGACAGTTCCATCGAGGTTTAATGGAGCAATGTCACTAAAGTAAACGTTGATGTCATGAGATCCGGTAAGTAGAGTAAACCTTTAAGCGTCAAGCACCCGCCTTGACGTCATAAGATCACACAACATTCGGTCAGTATGGTAAACCATGATGCCACACGACGTCACTTCCGGTTAATATGATAAAGCTTGACGTTACTTCCCGTAAAAGCAGTCCGTGAGTTCCAATCCTGGAATTTTTATGGAATGTGATGTGCTACTCTTGTCTTAAAAGTGACTAAGTTAACTGTTGAAATGCGATCATACGCCTTGCTGCCATTTCAAGCAGCAATTATTTCGTGGTGATTATCTTGGGAAAAATAAAACCCAGAGGGTCATAAATTCTTGCCTGAATTTTCAAAATACAGCATATTGTTGGCTCGTAATATTTTACTACATTCAGGACTAAAGAAACCTTCAGGGTTAATGTATTTAAAGTACGGTCCCACATGATCCTGAGTACCTTCAAGAGTTCGATGGGTTCCTCTGGTGAAGTAATGCCATTCGCATTGCCTTTAACACAAACTGATATTATTGGTTGGTCACTTAAATCTGCATACAAAAAACAGGAAAGTTCACCCAAGATTCACAATGCATCCGAACTCCAGACCAGGTCACTGTACATAGGTAAAATCGTATTTCAACAAGGCAATGCTAGTTGGTTCTTGACGACTAGCCAGTATGAGAACTGGCCTACAACTGCGAGGAGAAACTCGCAATTTCTGTCCAATCAACCGTGGTTTGAAGAACTGTATCACTTCAAGTAGTTTCAAAGCCATTGGGCGGGGTGGGGGGAGTTGTAATGGTGCATTGAAAGCCAGGTCATTAGCGGCAACCTCAGTCACAGTCCAGTGGTCTGGGTGGCCACTACGCCACACACTAGAGCATTAGACATGTTAAACAAACACCAAATTTAGATCTTATCATCGGTTTGTGCCTCCTGCAACAATTTAAAATCTTCGGACAGGAGGACAGATTTATCGTCATTACTTTCCATTTCTGATTTGTTTGTATCGGTTTCAGCTGGAATGAAATTTTTTCCACACACGTTTATCAAATGACAATTGCACAGCATCATTTTTAACGTTCTTTTTTTTTAATAATAACAGTAACTCAAGAATCAGATGCATGAGGTCGCGACTCAGAATGAGAATTAGAACATGCAACAGAATTAAACTGGACACTCCTCTTTAAGGCAACTCTTGATATGTCTAATTCCACCCTTTCCATTTCCACGATTTTTTTTACTTCTGTACAGCAGATTATCCAGAGTTTTCACCTTTGCACCATTTTACCAAAGAACCAGCAACTGCCTCTGTGAAAGTAGTGTAACTTCCCTAAACCAACCAATGCCAGCTAAGATACAGTTCCCTTACTCCCGCCAGTGTATTGGTATAAAGTTGTCCGTGATTATTTTGAAGTAGGTCGTAAATTGTATTCTATTTGGGTGAAACAGTCAATGAACATTTATGAAAGTTTACTTTCCTTAAGTATGCTTTCCATACTCCCATAAAGTTTACCGTGATTATTTTCCGGTGGGGCTTTTCTTACTTTTCCTTGAGATGACCAGGTATACAGTTAGCATGCTTTCCTTTTGAATGACACATTTAGGAGTATTTATTAAAGTGTTCTTCCTTTAAATTTGCTTCCCTTACTCCCTCTAGTGGGGTGTTTGTGAGTTGTCCGTGATTATTTTCCAGTAGGGTTTTGCTGCATTTCCTTTGGATGACCAGGAATATAGATCGCATTATTTTTCTTTGGATGACGTATCCAGCGAATAAAATATCCATCCAACATTATTTTGCTGGATCACACAGCCAACAAAATAAAAGATTTCTTCCCTTTAAATCGCTCTTCAGATAAATGACCCTCAATATAAATTTGAAAACTGATCCCAAATGGATGATCGCATCGAATGAATTTAAGGAAGTTTATGGAGGCGAGAGGTGAGTCCATTGATGGCTCAAAAACAAATGCGATTTCGCGTCGAGTGCTAAAAAGCCACACAATAAACGCCAGCATTACTGCATTACGGGGCACCAGAGATATATTTTATGGGTTGCGATGACAACGGGTGCCACGTTTGCTTTTGATGCTGTGAGAGGGGGACTGGTGGGAATAGAAAGCGGAACCTCTAAAACAATTTTCATCTTCTTTTATCGCTCTGGGAGAATGTAGGGGAAAGTCATTGTGTGAGATGGTGGGTTTAACCTGTCTTGAATTTATAGTGCTTTGTAAATGAACACGATGCACTTTTGGCCTTAACAGCACGGAGTTTCGTATTTAATATGATGATTCACATAACCTATGTAGTAACTCAGTTTGATGTACTACATTTACTGAATCCTAAAACCTTCCAACCCTCCCCATTTATACGGCAGTTGTGTTACAGAGTCAACAATTTAGCTTGCATGTTTGGAAATGTTGGCGAAGAGCTAAACAAAAAGACTACAGAAGTCTGCTAATGCAACGTGTATGCAAATGAAGAAGATATGGAAGAAGGTGTGCATCATTACATTGATTATTTGTACGTATTAATTTTAGTGGTAATTTAGGCCAGCACTATAGAGAATGTGTACAGTACTTAAGTGCGCGTATACTTACAGAACTATACAGTGAACGTTATTAAACACCTAATAAGATCAGCAAAAGTCCAAGAGGCGTGGATCGCAACGCGAATCATAACTCTTGCAACTAAAGAGCTACATAGAAACAAGGTCAGCTGAACCACAGCTGCGGATTACGAGCTACAGAAAGTAAAACCAGTAGTGACGGCTAAAAAAACAGAAGACAATAATTGATTGTGTAGATACAGCTGAAGAGCAACAGAGGATAGACGAGCAACTACAGAAATAATATCAAGCTAACAATAGGTTCAGCCAAATGAAGCTAAGCCGAAAGTAATCTTACTGTTAAAGATGATGAGCTAGCTAAAAAGGAAAAGAAGTGTAACCCACTGACTGTGCCGAACAAATCATCCGAATAGCTCCATTGAAGTTCATTGCACTTAAAAGGTTTACTGAAGGACATTGGTAGTATTGTGTTAGTTAAGTGGCTTTTCACAAGGCCATTTGTGGTTTTAAGGGCGTTATCTTAATCTGAGGAACATAGCACTACAGGTCTGGTCTCCCTCCGAGCAAGTGATGAGTCGGCTTAGATATGACCTTCTCTTTGTTGTATAGTGGTATGTTGACTGATGCTGCCTTTTTCGTGCTTTTTGGGTTGTATCGCCGTTTGGATCAGGTTAAGGCCGTCTCCTGAATTGGTTTACATTCGTCTAAGCATACTGTAGAACAAATTTGTTATTTCAAACCACATTGTGCTAAGCCTTCATTGGTAGCCTGAATTTATTGATGAGGCAGACTATTAAACTTAGTATTAGAAAACGCTTAAGCATATAAAATATGGATGTAAGCCTTAAAAATCTAAGGTGTAAAGGAACAGACACAAGAAAAAGACATGTAAGTCATCAGCATCACACTAATACGTGCAAAAGAATCTCCAGCACACGAATGAAAAATCCTGGAGGTTTTTTCTACATGTATTAGTGTAACACTGATAGTTTAGATATTTTTTTTAAAACTGTTCCTTTAGAGCACTAATTTTTTTTAAGAACGACATCCGCATTTTACGCGCTTAAACGCTTTTTAATATTAATATCTCATTTTTTTTCTAGGAAATAATCCACGTAACTTTGGTTCGATCTCTATGTGAAAGCAAAATTTCTCCAACAATATCTTGTATTTTGTGTTTTATACATTAATGATCCTAAATCACCAGAATTTGTTGATGCCGTAAAGGTGCATCCCCATATCACCAATGTCGGCGATTATCGCAAGCTTGCTAATGTTATTGCACAGCTCAAAACATGGTCTTCCAACTGGCCACTGCCCCTCGCTGATTCCAAATGCTCGTCTT
The DNA here is from genome assembly GCA_023313725.1 of Lithobius niger. Classification (NCBI taxonomy): domain Eukaryota; kingdom Metazoa; phylum Arthropoda; class Chilopoda; order Lithobiomorpha; family Lithobiidae; genus Lithobius; species Lithobius niger. The sequence goes on from JAHWFP010023347.1 coordinate 66,086, forward strand.
TTCACAATGATGAAAAATCCGTGCAAAAATCCGTGTTATGACTATTTTCTAGACGACAAAACCCTTAAGCACGTTTGTAACGTCAAGGATTTGGGTGTATTGTTTTCATGTTACCTAAAAATGACCACTCATTGCAATCACATTGTTAAATCTGCCAGACAGAGAACGGCCATGATTAAGAGTTCTTTCTTTTATAGTGACCACTTTAATTTATTGTGGGATTTCAAAGTTTTACTTAGACCTCTTTTGGAATAAGTCAGCCCGGTGGGTCACCAAATCCTATCAAGGATGAGGATCTGGTTGAATCCGTATGACGAAGTTTCTGCCACGTATGCGACACAAATCCTATGCTGAGCACCTTAAACTTTTAAACTTAGACTCTCTTGAGATGCGTAGGTTGAAGATTGATATTTGCTTGACATACTCCTTGCTGAATGGCTAGGTTAAATTTAAATATTACAGTTTTTTTCTTCAACATTAGGAAATGTGGGGTAAACACAAACAGCGACCCTCCTCTGAAACTAGTTGTGAATTGGTCGAAATTGGACTGTCGAAAATGCTTTTTTTGTTTCAAATCGTATGGTGAATATTTGGAATTCAATCCCAGCTGAAACTGTCATAGCCACTATCACTTCTAGTTATCTTATAGAGCAGATATCATCCCTTGTAACCATAGCAAACACTGTGGGAGGTGTTTTTAAAAAGTGAAGAGGTGATTCTCCCTGAGGTCCAGGGTTCAACAGTGGGGTCTTAAGGCCACGAAATTCAAGAACAAAATTCATGACATTTTTCCACAGTACATGCCATGAACGAACTTAGTCAACAATTGAAATTGCGTTATTTTTTGGTTTCATAAATACTCAGAGAAGGTTTACAAGAATTTGCGGAAGTCTACAATAGTCGCTTTCTGAAAACCAATTGATTAACCATGTGCTCAAGAGATCAGCTTGAATGACCACACGTTTAATCAATTGGTTTTCAGCAAGCGACTCTTGAAAAGTACCGCAAATTTGTGTAAACCCTTCCCTTTACTAAACGGTTTTTTTTTTATTTAACCAAAAAATAATGCAACATCAATTGTTGACTGAGTTCGTTCATGGCATGTAGTGTTGAAAGTGTTATGAATTGTGTTCTTGAATTTCAGGCTTAATCCCCTCCCCTTTTTTCTCTCTCGTTTTCAATCGTGGCCTTAAGACCCCACTGTTGAACCCGTGACCTCAGCGAGAATCACCACTAGACTTTTTAAAAACACCTTCCCCGCTGTTTGCTAGGCTTACAAGGGATGATATTTGCTCAATAACATAACTAGAAGCGATACCACTTCCCTGAGTTTATTTAAAACTCGCCTTTAACTGTTGACCAGTCTAAATTTCTTAGATGGTAGTAATCCCTTGCCTGACTCAGGTCCTAGCGACTGTTATTTTTTAAGACCTTGTGGGGTATAAGTGGCACTTGTGCACTTCCCAGCTCTGTTGCATTTACAACAAACCATTCTTCTTATTATTATAAGAAGAAAAACAGCAAATGAATTGAACTACCTTTAAATAGCGTTCAAAAGTCCCTCTTCCTCGTGGTCTTTGTTAATACCTATATCAACACATTTTTGAAAATCGGTTCATTCGTTCGAACTCTGGTGAGAATAAAGTTTCCCAACAAATATAACAATAACAACAAGAGTATTTAAAACATATTAAAATAGTGTTCCAAATGCCCTGGTCCTTATTAATACCTATGTTTTAAGCCAAAAAATTGAAAATCGTGTCATTGGTTCGATCTCTAGGTGAGGGCAAAGTCCCAATAACAACAAGAAATGGCCATTCCATAGAGGCCATTGTTGTCATTGCGTGTTTAATGCAGTGAAATAATTATGACACGGCCCCAAATACCGAATTTCGTTGGTCTGTCTCAAATGTGGGGGGAACTACTTTGGTTTCATAATTTTACTTTAACATGGAAGTTCATGCCAAGGATTCCTTGATATCATTTTTGTTACTTTAACTTTCACAGAACGTCTGCAGCGTGATTAACTGTTGTTAATTAGTTCAAGCTGAAATTTTAGTCACTTTACCCTAGCAATTTCCTTTTCTTGGTAGTCGGTTACACCTACAGGCAGTTCTATCATTTCTCTAAATTTGACATTTGATTTGCCCTTATTGCAATGTCGTTGTGCATGCATAAAATTACTTCTTCCGTTATTTCTTTACTAACCTTCCGCAAACTTAACCTAAAAACCGCAAACATACCCTGAAAAAAGCAACTTTGGAGAGACCTAAAAAAAGGATAATGACAGCAAGCGCTTAGATAATGAATGTAGAGTAATTTTAAGAAACGCAATCTTAGCGCATGAAATTAACTGTGAAAGTTGTAACAGAAGGAACTATCGCGGCTCTCTTCCGACATGTCAAAAGAAGAACAACTCTAAAAAATGGCCTACTGCCTCTACACTACCAAAACAAGGTTTTATCGAACAATTTGGACAAACCTAAGGCATTGAACCAATTTTTTTTGTCAGAATTTTAGCACTGATGATTGTCCCAGCACCCCTACTGGGACTATCTTAGAATTCTTAGATCTCTAAAATACAGCCACACTGTTGGTCCAGACGGGTATTCTTCCACGTTTTACAAAAATCTTGCGTTCGAATTATGTACCCCATTGTATTTTATGTTAAGGCTATCCTTCGAATCTGGCACACTGCGAAATGCTGAAAAGTGACCAGAGTTGTTTCCATTTACAAAAAAGCAAAATCAGCTGATTCAAAAAATTACAGGCCCATTTCGTTAACATCTGTCATATGTAGAATGCCTGAACGTATTCTCAAGGAAAACTTACTGAGACATCTTAAACGATTTGACTTCCTCCCGGAAAATCAGTTTGGTTTCCTACCTGGGAGGTCTACTATCCTATAGCTACTGTCCTTCCTAAATGACTGGACAACAGCACTTGATAAGGGGGGGGGGGATTGAGGCTTGATAAGGTCATACCCATGGATGTCGTTCTTGTGGAATTTGCAAAAGCCTTTGATTCCGTGGTACACTACACTCAAAAATTTGTGCCAAGTTAAAACAGTTTGGCATACTGCTTTCCTATCTGATAGGTTAGTGTCTGTCTGTATAGGTAACTATAGTTCAGGCCTCAGACCTGTGAATAGTGGTGTCCCCCAGGGTTCAGTCCTTGGACCGCTGTTCTTTATTCCATTCATTGCAGATCTTTATCATAAATATGGTAGGGTTAAAAACCCAAAATTTGCGGACGATGTTGAATAACAAGCTGTAGTGATCATTCTGATCTTATTAATGCTAGCCACTTGCACTTGGCTGATATGTACTTAATGTTTACACACAACTCAGCCAATATCGACAGATCAGTCCTTTTCGCCATTAGGTTGTTTATACTACAGGACACCCATGGAAACTAGCTATGAATATTGAATACTTATCGAAGAGATTGCAGCAAATATTTTTTTCTCAAACAGGGTAATAAAACCATGCAACTCACTGCCTTTAGGAGTTGTGGCTTCAAAATCACTAGTAAGCTTTAAATAACAACTTGCCAAAGTAAATCTAAACACGTTTTTAAAGCTACATTATTAAATTAAGTTTCATAAATTTTAAACTCAATGACCATAGCCTCAGAAATTTTTTAGTGACCAGGCTAGGTATTAGCGGGCACTAGTTGACCTTTGCAATCATTGCAAGAAATTGTATTATTATTACTAGAAACAGGCTTAGGGCCTATTGTAGGCGGAGCGAAAGACCTTTATTTCAAATTTATATTTAGTGTTTATTTTAATGACTGTACCATATTTGTTAATGCTTCTTAAAAATCTATGAGAAATGCTCACTCAGCTAAGTTTGGGCTATTTGCCTTTTGGTGTGACGTATTGTTGTCATTTGCAGGCCTCTGTCTTATTTTAGCTTTATTTTCAAATAGGCCAAATCTATCTTATTTATAATTTATTAATATTATATTAACAGGCTTTCGTTTGCTCCATCATTTAGTGTCTGTTTAGCTTCTTTCCACATCTGACACTAAATTAATACAGATGCAAACCTGTTTACATTGCCTTTGGGACTTATATGTCAGACTTCGTCAGCACCGAATCGAACCCACGATCTTTGGAACCAGAAACCGAGGTCTCTTCCAAAAGTTGTGGGTTCGATTCCCCCGCTCAGGCAGTCTGTCATATAAGTCCAAAAGGCAACGTTTAATACTTCTGTATTAAATTGACTCGAGCCTTTGGCTTGCAGTCCTGTGTTCCGACACTAAAGATGTGAACCATCGCCGCCACCATCGCCGCCGAAAAAAATAAAACGGCACGTTTGTCATGGCTGGTTAGGCTGCCGCCGCTAATAATTCTGACATTGTTTACAACAATAATTACTGCCGCGCAAAGTGCCTTCCCTAGATTACAAAATGTTAATAATAAAGCATTTAACTGTAAACCAAACAATCATCTGAGCGATAGTTTTTAACAATAATTAAAAAATCCTGCAGGTTGGCATGCTGCCGCTGGTCTAGCACTAGTCTTGACAATGCCACCAACGAAAATATTGATGCGCAGACCTCTATCACGCACGGCGACAGCGATCTTAAAACCACATTATAATCCATCAGTAACGATCACAATATTGTAGGTCAAAAAGTGTTAACTCTTAGGCCTACTTTAGCCTTTAGGCCTAATTTGTAGCTTTTAGGCCTAATATTTAGTCATCATTTTTATTTCGTAAGTAGCAGCTGCGTTTGAGATTAAGCTTATTCATTAATGCGCCACGATTTCGAGCCCACACGTTGCCGTGGTAGCGAGGAATATTTAAACTATTAGATGCAGACATGTTGTTTCGTACTGTGTTTAAATCCGTCTTCCGATGTATTATTCGTTTTAAATGTATAGCTTCACCGTGATATGACGATTTCGGTTTCATATACGGGATTCCCATCGCTAGTGTAAATACCAGTTTCGTTGCCATGCTGAAGGTAATCCCTCCAAGCATTCGTTTTTTCAAATGATGCTAAGGTGTATCGTACCAGAATCCTTTTGTTTTTTATGTTTGCGTTTCTTCTTGTAGTGGTTGAATGCAAGGGGCAATTGTTATTACTTCACTGAATTACTTCGAAAAAGGTTATCAGCTAGAAAGAAGAAACGAAAATTTAATTTCCCTGTTTTTTTAAGTTCACTTGAGTACCACCAGCAAGGTGTATGCGTCGTCGGAATTCCTTAATATTATTCTCGATTCCAAATTTACAATGGTGAGTGTTAGAAATAAATTCGACAATTTGTTATTTTTCCCGTAATAATTGTTCGACTTACGTCAAATTTTGGCTCAGCAATACTGTTTGGGGTATTAAGCGTTGTACCAAATTTCATTCCAATCCGATCTTTCGTTTGGACTCCACCCCGACTAAAAATGTGCAACCAACGGACCAACGGACCAACCAACCAATATTTTGCAATTTAGTGTCCATTATAGGCTACGCTTCGCTCACTCGCTCCGCCAATTATTATTATTATTCATCTTTATAAAAATTGACAATTGGTTTAGGCCAAGCTTTAAACTACGATGCCTTATTTTATTATATTTTGGCGGAGCGAGCGAGCGAAGCGAGCAAAGCGTAGCTATAACGGACACCAAATTGCAAAATGTTGGTTGGTCCGTTGGTCTGTTGGTCTGTTGGTCCGTTGGTCCGTTGGTTGCACTTTTTTAGTCTGGGTGGAGCCCAAACGAAAGGTCGGATTGAAATGAAATTTTGCACAACGCTTTATACCCCCAAAAGTATTGCTGAGCCAAAATTTGACGTAAATCGAACAATTATTACGGAATTTTAAAATTTTCGAATTAATATCTAACACTCACCATTGTAAATTTGGAGTCGTGAATAGTTAATGAATTCCGACGAAGCATACACCATGCTAATGGTAGTCAAGTGAACTTCCAAAAATACGGCAAATTAAATTTTAGTTGCTTCTTTCTAGCTACTAATCTTTTTTGACGTAACTCAATGAAATAATATCATTTGACCGTTGCATTTAATCACTACAGTAACAAACGCAACCACAAAAAACAAAAGAATTCCATTAACGACACACGTTAGTTCATTTGAAAAAAGAATGCTTTGGAGATTATTCAGTTCAACATGGCAACGAAAGTGGTGTCTACACTAGCGATGGGAATCCCGAATATGAAACCTGAAATCGTCGTATCAAGGCCAAGAGGTATTATAAACCGATCTTAACATCAGACGAAACACGAAAGCACGAAACACGAAACAATAATAAGCCCGCCTCTCTCAGTTCACGATTTCCTGGTTACCATCGTAACGTAAAGACTCGAAACCAAAACCGTGTTGCATCGCATGAAGGAATACTTAATCTCGTACCACCGTTGTTACTGCTACTAACGAAACTAAATCGGAGATAAATATTAGTCCTAAACGCTAAAAATTAGGCCTAAAACTAAGTCTAAAAGCAAACACATTTTTAACCTAAATTGTGATGGTTATTTCTTTCAGATTATATAATAGAGATCGCTGTTGCAGTCATAGAGTTTGGAAATAATATATTATCTTGCAGTGCGTGATAGAGGTGTGCCATTTTCGTTGGTGGCGGTGTCAAATCTTATACCAAAGCAGTATTGGGAACCTTTTGAATCTTCTGGCTATTGTTAAAAACTATCGTACTGATGATTGTTTGGCTTGCAGTTAAACACCTTATTATTAATATTTTAATATAAGGACTACATTTTGCACAGCAGTTTCTGTAAACAATGTAAGAATTATTGCCAGCGGGAGCTCAAACAGCGGTTGCCATACGTGCTGTTTTATTTTTACTCGGGGAGATGGCCTACGTCTTCAGTGTTGGGTGTGAAAAGAGGCTACAAATAACTAAACAAAAACTAAATGCTGGAGCAAACAAAAGCTTGTTAACGTAAATTTTACACGTAACATAGACCTACATTAAAACAAAAGGCTAAAATAAGAAAAAGGCCAGCAAAGAACAGTAGTACGTCACACCATAAGGCAAACTGCCCAATAAGGCCCATTAGGTGTTGCACCTAGATTTTTAGGAATTATTAACAAATGTGGTATCGTCATTAAAATAAAAACTAAATATAAGTTTGAAATAATGATCCGTTCGCTTCGCCTACAATAGGCCCAAAGCCTGTTTCCTAGTTATGAAAGGTTAACAATGATTCCCGGTTTTTCCCCCCACTTGTCCCTCACGTTTGGCGATGTCGTCAGGGACCAATGTGTCGCGGGTAGGTTTACCCTTGGTGGTAAGCAATTCGTGACCCCCAGCCCAATACCAACAACCCTTCCTCTGCAGCCGAAGTCATCGTCTTCTTTTTAAAATTTTAAACTGTTTAACTTTTGTAATCTATAGTTCTATTTATTTTAATATTGGATGGCAGTCAGTGACCACTAGGTCCTTGCCGTTCCGATTGCGTTTGCAACAAACCTATATTATTACTAGGAAAAGGGCTTTGGGCCTATTGTAGGCGGAGCGAACGAATCTTCATTTCAAACTTATATTTAGTTTTTTATTTTAATGACGATACCACATTTGTTAATAATCCTTGAAAAAACTGGGTACATCACTTAATGGGCTTTGTTGGGCTGTTTGCCTTTTGGTGTGACGTACTGTTGTTATTTGCTGGCCTTTTTCTTATTTTAGCCTTTTTTTTAATGTAGGCCTATGTTAGGTGTCAAATTTAGGTTAACAAGCTTTCGTTTGCTCCAGTATTTAGTTTTTGTTTAGTTATTTGTAGCCTCTTTTCTCAGCCAACGCTGAAGACGTGGGCCATCGCCGCGAGTAAAAATAAAACAGCACATAATAAGGCGTTTAACTGCAAGCCAAACAATCATCAGGACGATAGTTTTTTAACAATAGTCAGAAGATTCAGAAGGTTCACAATACTGCTTTGGTATAAGATTTGACACCGCCACCAACGAAAATGTTAATATGGCACACCTCTATCACGAAATGCAAGATAATGTATTATTTCCTAACTCTATGACTGCAACAGCGATCTCTCTTATATAATCTGATAGAAATAACCATCACAATTTAGGTTTAAAATGTGTTACATTTTAGGCCTAATTTTAAGTTTTAGGCCTAATTTTTAGTGTGTAGGCCTTATATTTATCTCCGATTTACTTTCGTTAGTAGCAGATTACAATAGTGGTTCGAGATTAAGCCTATTCCTTCATGCGATGCAACACGGTTTTGGTTTCGAGTCCACGTTACCGTGGCAACCAGGAATTGAGAGAGGCGGGCAAATTATTGTTTCGTGTTTCGTGCTTTCGTGTTTCGTCTGATATCAATATCGTTTTATAATACCGCATGGCCTTGGTACGACTATTACAGGTTTCATATTCGGGATTCCCAACGCTAGTGTAGGCGGCACTTTCGTTGCCATGTTGAATTGAATAATCTCCAAAGCATTCTTTTTTCAAATGAAACTACAGTGTGTCGTTAATGGAATCCTTTTATTTTTATGGTTGCGTTTGTGACTGTAGTGGTTAAATGCAAGCATCAAATGTTATTATTTCGTTGAGTTACGTCGAAAAAGATTATTAGGTACCTTTTTAAAGAAGCAACCAAAATTTAATTTGCCGTGTTTTTTTAAAGTTCACTTGACTACCATTAGCATGGTGTATGCTGTTAAGGTCTAATCCATGAAAGGAAATAGGCAGACGTAGTATGAACTATTAAAGTTTACTTACGAAACTTGCAAACAACTACATTTTCTAAATACAATAGGCCAAAGGGGGAAACGATGCGTAATAGCCGACCCAGTCAGTTGGAGTGAGTAGGGAAGTCTTCTTCATTGGGCTCCCTGCTATTTAGTTGCCCAGGTTACACTTCAGTTAATTGCAAGGTGCATCTGGTTATTTCTTAATGTTCACAGGGGCTCTTTTGGACAAGGTTATCTGCCCCTTGGGTCATGTTACAATTTGTGCACTTCAGTCCTGTTTATTTTAATAAACGCGCACACACTAACAAAGTCCCCCCTGACACAAGGGCGTTATCTGGCATGAAAGACACTCAGCAGATCAGTTAGATATTCGTGCCTTTGGCCAGATTGTAGTTTGGTAAGTATATCCGCTACGTTGCATTTTGTTGGGACGTAACGGATGTCTACACTTCTATCTTCTATTCTTTCACGGACATGATGGTAAATAATGTCTATGTGTTTTGCCCGGCTCTTCTCAATGTAGCTCACGGCGTGCGCTCGGGCGCTCTGAGAGTCGGTGAGAAGCGGTATCGGCGACATCTGGCTTATCGGGATTAAGCCGATTTCCAGTAACAGCTCCCGGGTCCATAGGCATTCTTGCACACCCTGGGAGATGGCCTTGTACTCACTTTCCATTGTGGAGAATGAAACAGTTCTCTGCAGGTTTGATCTCCACAGAAACGGTGATCCACCATACGTGGCTACAATTCCCGTTGTGGAGCATCTTGTCTTCAGGTCCGAGGCGTGGCTGGCATCGGTGAAGATCTGCAATCCTGTGTGGTCGGGTTGCAGTACCAGGCTTTTGTCTTTAGTCCCTTGAAGGTACCTCAGGATCCTTTTTCCTGCTTGCCAGTCCTCAGTAGTTGGCGCTGAGGTATGCTGAGCTAGACTGTTGACGGCAAAGGCTATGTTGGGTCTTATCCCGTTAGCTATATAGGATAGTGATCCTACTAATTCCCGTAGTGGAATTTTGTCAAGACAGTCTACTTCTCTTGTTAGCTGGTCCTTTGACAGGGTTGGCGTGGACACAGGCTTGCAATCTTGCATCCCAAACTTTGCCAGTACCTTGTTGACGTACTGCGTCTGGTTAAGGACCATAGAGCCATCCTGCGCTCTGGTGAACTTTATGCCTAGCATGTAGCTAATTGATCCAAGTGATCGAATTTCGAAACTCGACGTTACGATTGCCTTCGCTAGTTGACGCATCTTGGGACTCGAGGAGATGGCTGCGATATCATCGACATATACTATGAGTACAAGCAGATCTTTCCCCTCATTGATGTAGAAAACACATGCGTCAGTCCTACACCTCTTCATCCCTTGCTTCTGGACCTCTTGGGCGAAACGACTGTACCATCTACGCTCACTTTGTTTCAAGCCGTAAAGACTGTGAATCACTCGGCACACTTTGTCTTCTTGGCCCTCTTTGACGAAACCTTCAGGCTGGTCCATGTGTACAAGCTCCTCATTGCCTAGGTAACCATTTAAATATGCTATAGTAATATCGTATTGGTCTACGTAGTAATCTTTCTCGACAGCTGCTGCTATTAGTAGACGTATGGTTGCTAATCCGGCAACGGGCGCGTACGTCTCGGAATAGCTTTATCCGTATTTCTGAGCGTACCCTTTGGCTACCAGTTCGGCTTTGTATCTTTCTACCTCCCCGGTTACAGTTTTCTTTATTTTTAGCATCCACTTGCGTCTAATGGTATGTGCTCCGGGTGGTAGGTCAACTAGTTCCCATGTGCCTTTAGCTATTAGTGAGCCATATTCTTCGGTCATGGCTGCTTTCCATAAGTCTGCATCTGGGCCTGATAAAGCTTCGAAACACTGCTTGGCTCTTCAGGTGTGGAATACAAGACTAGTACGTAGTCCCCTTCTTCATCATCTTCGAGATAATCTTTCGTTTGGGCTTCGGAAGTGTAAACATTCAAGGCTCTTCGGTCCCCCTCTGACAAAGTATCAAACGAAAGTTCTGGGATGGTTATGCCTTCCTTCAAGGTTCTAGCTCTTGTTATTCGTTGGGTAGGATTTTCTTGGGTCGGATGTCCTTGTAGAGGCGTGACCCTTGGTACTTGTTGCCTAGTATTGTTTTCTTGTGGTGTAAGAATTCTTGGTTCAGTTGCTGGTATGCGTGGTGATTGACCTTGCGTCCCAAATCGCCCCAAAATTTTGTTGGTAACTAGTGACATTATTGTGAGATTTTGCCTCTCCGTTAATCCATTGCTAGACGGTGCCCACGGTGGCGACACCTGGTGTTTAATGCCGTGTTGTATCAGAAATTCACGCATGGGGGCGTTGCAATACTTGCCGCCATTATCTGATTGTAGTACCTTAATTCGACACCCGGTGGGAGCCTCAGCCTTTAGTTTATATTCCTTAAATTTATCAAACAATTGGTCTTTTGATTTTAAAAATGCCACCTGTACGAAGCGACTTCTACTGTCAATAAATGTTGCAAAATATCGACTGCCTGCCATTGTTGGAACTGGGAGCGGCCCTACGATGTCGCTGTATACCACGCCTAGTAAGTCTGGTACGTGATCGGTAACAATGGTCTTGAAAGGCTTTGTTTTAATATTTCTCTGGATACAATCTGAACAGGCGTTTGTTTTACGCTTTAGGACTGATTGTGTCGGGAAACCTCTGAGTGCTTTACTTTTTGCCATCTTTTTTAATGTTGATGCGGATACGTGCATGAACCTCCTGTGCCAAAGATTAGTAGTTTTATTTAACACATTACAGTTTGGTGTGTTTATTTCTTTTTTATCAGCACTATTTTGAGAGTTTAAAAAAATGGGCACCTGACCCGATGCTTCACTTTTTGCAATTGCGCTCTAACTGCTTTTACGTGTGTCCGAGTTGCTTGTTAACATATTATATTCATTTATGCGCTGCTGTACGCTATTTTCTACGACTGGAATTTCACTGAACGCTTTGTGTGTTTTTGGTGCATTTTTACTTGCAACAGTCTCAGAAATTTGCTTTTTCTCCTGGAAAACGTCGTTATTTTCGTGCTCAGTTTGCTTGGCTATTTTTGCTGTTATTTGTGAATTTACGACTTCATTTTCACAGTTATTTGGTTTACATTCATTTCTCAGCTTCCTGTCATTTTGCACAAAAATATTTTTGGACACTAATTGGGCGTTATTCACATTTTGATAGGTTGGTGTTCTTGTTTTGTGCACTATTTCAGGATTGTTGATTACGAATAAACCGAACATGTATTCTGCTGTTGCAATTACGTTGCCAGTGGATTTCTGAATTATTTGACACTGGTCCTCATCGAAAACGATCCGTAGCCCTGCTTTTATGGCTTGCCCTACAGAGAAAAGATTTACTTCAAAATCTGGTAGGAATAAAGCTTTTTGCATTGAGAGAGTACAGTTTTTTGCATTTATTGTGACCACTCCTTCTTTTTTGGTCATGGATAGGTTAGATTTGGTCGCACATCTTACTTTTTCTGGTGCGATTTCATACATGGTGTCAAAGCAGAAATCGTTGTCTATGCAGTGACGTGCACTTCCACTATCCATCACTAGGGCGTTTTTTAAGCTCCATCCTGCTTGATTTGCATAGGCTTTTAAGTTAACAAACTTCACATTTGTAAAACACGTAATATTTGTCTTACTGTTATCAGACCAATTTCCACTTCGATTTCGGCCCCGACAACGCAATCCACCTCGTCCACCTCGTCCTCTGGTGTTACCTCTTGGTCTATTTGGTTCCTGTGATGCTGGGGGAGTGCCGCAACTTGTGGATTTATGGCCGCCGCCCCCGCAACGATAGCAGACCGGCCCTTGTCCTCTGGAATGTGATGCTTGACTTGGTCGTTGACTGGCATAGAGAGACGGCTCTGGAAAAAATTGTGTGTTAGAGAATGCAAAGTCTTAGGATTCCTGCATTATAAGTAAGTGCTCTAAATCTTCACTTTTTAGCTTGTCTTCTTTTCTTAATGGCGCTAAGTAGCTAGTTATCAAGTTATCATACGTGCTGGGCAGTCCTACGATAATATAACATGCTTTTTCTTCGTCCTCAGTCGTTTTACCTGTATCTTCTATTGATTGAAATAGTGAGCCTATTTTACTAAGGTATTCGCCTACAGGCATTTCTGAAGTTTTGCGAAAATCGAGCAATTTTCGTCTTAACGCCAAATACCTTAATATATTTGATGGTTCGTATCTGTTTCTTAGGTGTTCCCACATTTTATAAGCTTCTGTCAAGTCTTTTGGAATCCTAATTTTATTTAGGTCGACAGTTAATGTTATTATCCCTGCCGCACGTTCATTAGCTAACTCATTAGCTAACATTTCGCCAGCTCTTTTTCATCTGTTGGCTTACCCTTACCACTCATTACTAATGACCACATGCCTTGGCTTTTTAGGAGACCTTCCACTTTTGTCGACCAAGTTGAAAAATTCCTGCCATCTAACGGTGTTATCATTTGTAAATTCGTCATTTTTGCTGACTCCGACTTTCCCAGCTGGTTGACTAGAAAGAGTAAGTACTGTTAGAGGGTACTTCGCATAATACGGTTCACTGTTTTGTAATAATTCCATTACCATTTTTCCTGCGGAATTATTTAATTTGTGCAGCCTTTGAGAACTGCCTTTAAACGCCATTCTAACGGTTTGGCATGGACCCCTACTGACTTTTGGAAGATTTCACCAATACTTGCCTTATTGTCAGCCGCATGTTCCTTTTATATCTTGACTTGTTTGCTTGTAAAGCTTTTATGTTGTTGTTCTTTATGTTTCCACGACGATCTTGAACTTTTGATGGACCGCATACGAGGACAGCATACGATGGGGTTTGGGGGTTTCGAAAATGCGAATTTCAAGTTGACATTCGAAAAATTTTTTAATTTCTAAAACCCTACGTTAATTTCTGCCTCCATCGTCTCGCTACCACTTATTGAGATCTAATCCATGAAAGGAAATAGGCAGACGTAGTATGAACTATTAAAGTTTACTTACGAAATTTGCAAACAACTACATTTTCTAAATACAATAGGCCAAAGGGGGGAACGATGCGTAATGGCCGACCCAGTCAGTTGGAGTGAGTAGGGAAGCCTTCTTCATTGGGCTTCCTGCTATTTAGTTGCCCAGGTTACACTTCAGTTAATTGCAAGGTGCACCTGGTTATTTCTTAATGTTCACAGGGGCTCTTTTGGACAAGGTTATCTGCCCCTTGGGACATGTTACAATTTGTGCACTTCAGTCCTGTTTATTTTAATAAACGCGCACACACTAACATATGCTTCGTCGGAATTCCTTTACTATTCACGACTCCAAATTTACAATGGTGAGTGGTGAATATAAATTCGAAAATTTTAAAATTTCTACAGTAATAATTGTTCGATTTACGTTAAATTTTGGCTCAGCAATACTTTTGGGGGTATAAAGCGTTGTGCGAAATTTCATTTCAATCCGACCTTTCGTTTGGGCTCCACCCAGACTAAAAAAGAGCAACCAATGGACCACCGGACCAACGGACCAACAGACCAACATTTTGCAATTAGGTGTGTGTTATAGGCTACGCTTCGCTCCGCCAATAATTACTAGGAAACAGGCTTTAGGCCTATTGTAGGCCGAGCAAACGAATCTTCATTTCAAACTTATATTTAGTTTTTATTTTAATGACGATACCACATTTGTTAATAATCCTTAAAATTCTGGGTACATTACTTAATGGCCTTTGTTGGGCTGTTTGCCTTTTCGTGTGACGTACTGCTGTTATTTGCTGGCCTTTTTCTTATTTTAGCCTTTTTTTTTTTAATGTAGGCCTATGTTAGGTGTCAAATTTAGGGTAACAAGTTTCGTTTGCTCCAGCATTTAGTTTTTGTTTAGTTATTTGTAGCCTCTTTTCGCAGCCAACACTGAAGACGTGTGACATCGCCGCGAGTAAAAATAAAACAGTACGTAATAAGGCGTTTAACTGCAAGCCAAACAATCATCAGTACGATAGTTTTTAACAATAGTCAGAAGATTCAGAAGGTTCACAATACTGCTTTGGTATAAGATTTGACACCGCCACCAACGAAAATGTTAATATGGCACACCTCTATCACGAAATACAAGATAATGTATTATTTCCTAACTTTATGACGGCAACAGCGATCTCTCTTATATAATCTGAAAGAAATAACCATCACAATTTAGCTTTAAAATGTGTTAGATTTTAGACCTAATTTTAGGTTTTAGGCCTAATTTTTAGCGTTTAGGCCTAATATTTATCTCCGATTTAATTTCGTTAGTAGCAGATTACAACGGTGGTTCGAGATTAAGCCTATTCCTTCATGCGACGCAACACGGTTTTGGTTTCGAGTCCGCGTTACCGTGGCAACCAGGAATTGAGAGAGGCGGGCAAATTATTGTTTCGTGTTTCGTGTTTCGTCTGATGTCAGTATCGTTTTATAATACCGCTTGGCCTTGATACGACGATTTCAGGTTGCATATTCGGGAATCCCAACGCTGGTGTAGGCGCCACTTTCGTTGCCATGTTGAATTGAATAATCTCCAAAGCATTCTTTTTTCAAATGAAACTAACGTGTTTCGTTAATGGAATTCTTTTGTTTTTATGGTTGCTTTTATTACTGTAGTGGTTAAAGGCAAGCATCAAATGTTATTATTTCGTTGAGTTACGTCGAAAAAGATTATTAGCTAGAAAGAAGTAACCAAAATTTAAGTTGTCGTATTTTTTAAAGTTCACTTGACTACCATTAGCATGGTGTATGCTTCGTCGGAATTTCTTTACTATTCACGACTACAATGGTGAGTGTTAGATATAAATTCGAAAATTTAAAAATTCTACAGTAATAATTGTTCGATTTACGTTAAATTTTGGCTAAGCAATACTTTTGGGGGTATAAAATGTTGTACGAAATTTCATTTCAATCCGACCTTTCGTTTGGGCTCCACCCAGACTAAAAAAGTGCAACCAACGGACCAACAGACAACATTTTGCAATTTGGTGTCCGTTATAGGCTATGCTTCGCTCGCTTCGCTCACTCGCTCCGCCAATTATTACTAGGAAACAGGTTTTGGGCCTATTGTAGGCGGAGCGAACGAATCTTCATTTCAAACTTATATTTAGTTTTTATTTTAATGACGATACCACATTTGTTAATAATCCTTCAAAATCTGGGTACATTACTTATTGGGCTTTGTTGGGCTGTTTGCCTTTTGGTGTGACGTGCTGCTGTTCTTTGCTGGCCTTTTTCTTATTTTAGCCTTTTTTTTAATGTAGGCCTATGTTAGGTGTCAAATTTACGTTAACAAGCTTTCATTTGCTCCAGCATTTAGTTTTTGTTTAGTTATTTGTAGCCTCTTTTCGCAGCCAACACTGAATACGTGGGCCATCGCCGCGAGTAAATGTAAAACAGCACGTAATAAGGCGTTTAACTGCAAGCCAAACAATCATCAGGACGATAGTTTTTTAACAATAGTCAGAAGATTCAAAAGGTTCACAATACTGCTTTGGTATAAGATTTAACACCGCCACCAACGAAAATGTTAAGCTGGCTCACCTCTATCACGCAATGCAAAATTATATATTTTTTCCTAACTCTATGACTACAACAGCGATCTCTGATTTATATAATCTGAAAGAAATAACCATCACAATTTAGGTTTAAAATGTGTTAGGTTTTAGGCCTAATTTTTTGGCGTTTAGGCCTAATATTTATCTCCGATTTACTTTCGTTAGTAGCAGATTACAACAGTGGTTCGAGATTAAGCCTATACTTCATGCGATGCAACACGGTTTTGGTTTCGAGTCCACGTTACCGTGGCAACCAGGAATTGAGAGAGGCGGGCAAATTATTGTTTCGTGTTTCGTGCTTTCGTGTTTCGTCTGATGTCAATATCGTTTTATAATACCGCTTGGCTTTGATATGACGATTTCAGGTTTCATATTCGGGATTCCCAACGCTAGTGTAGGCGCCACTTTCGTTGTCATGTTGAATTGAATAATCTCCAAAGCATTCTTTTTTCAAATGAAACTACACTGTGTTGTTAATGGAATCCTTTTGTTTTTATGGTTGCGTTTGTTACTGTAGTGGTTAAATGCAAGCATCAAATGTTATTATTTCGTTGAGTTAGGTCGAAAAAGATTATTAGCTAGAAAGAAGCAACCAAAATTTAAGTTGCCGTGTTTTTTAAAGTTCACTTGCCTACCATTAGCATGGTGTATGCTTCGTCGGAATTCTTTTACTATTCACGACTACAATGGTGAGTGTTAGATATAAATTCGAAAAATTAAAAATTTCTACAGTAATAATTGTTCAATTTACGTCAAATTTTGGCTC
>JAHWFP010023348.1:0-18438 GCA_023313725.1 Lithobius niger
TTCTCTTCTTCTATCTTCTTTAGATACGTTAGTAAAGTCAGCATTTTATTCCAGCTAAAAGCCTTAGTGCATAATACTCTACTCTAAACTCCTAAAAAGAAGTCTTGTAAACCGTTAGTTACAGCGCTTTAGCTTGAAGAAGTGGCTCTCAGGTGGGCTGCGGCGCTTAGCATGACTGGCTTTTTTGTGATGCACTTTACAGCAGATTGGCAGCAACGCAAATGACGGCAATTCCTTCTTATTAGTTCACTTTCAGGCAACGAGGAGTTGCTTTTGAGAAGTCTAGATAGCTAATGCCATGTAAGCTTAATTATTTAAGGAAGCCAATTTGATAAACACACCTCTAAGGCATTGCAAATTTTTTTTAAATGATACTCAGGCACCGCTATGGCGTGAAAAGTTCTATTTTTTTTTGTTTACTTGTTGCCTGATTCAAGAACAAGTGCAAGGCAATGACGATTATAAGTTGAAGAATCCTGGCTGACATGGATGCCTAACAATTTATTAGATTGATTACTGCGAATTTTCGGGCACCACTGCAGGTTCCTCATCAGGCGATCACAACACTAAAAATACAAAAAATTAAATTACAATGTTGAAGAAAAACACAAGACAATATGTGGCTAATTGGTTATGAAAGAGGAAACGAACCAAAAGATGAATATCGTACACTAGTAATAACGTAGTACAGTAACCGTAGTAGACATACTACGTAATTTCTAGTGTACTATTTTTGCTGTTTGGCTGGTTTTCCTCTTTTTTTTATATATAATTTACAGCGGTTTGTGTATATTTATTTAATTACATAGTTTTTAACAAGGTTTTAACACTTATTTACATGTTTTTTTAATTCCAATGATAAAACTCAATAATGACGCCCACAAAAAAGGTTTTTGCTTATAACTTCTAAACTGTGTACCGTATTGAGCTCAAAATGGTTGCGGGAAATATCGGTCATTCGGGGTGGTGGAGTTTATGTCTTTCTTGTGGCTTGCCTCTCGGCATGTGTAGGCTGCCATATTCTCGAGATAGATGGTGGTGTTACCTACCTGATGGTACGCCCTGAATAGGTGCTTCCGGTCCTGCACTGTCCGAGTGCTGCCTGGGGTTTTTTTGTTTGCTAAAGGGTGCGCTGGCTGCCGTGACTTTTCATAAATCTCCATGTCTTTTTCTTCTTTCGCACGTTGTTTCCCCCACAATTACTATTCCTCTGCGCAAAATCCAGCTTCAGAGAGCAGAAACTAAGATGGATGGGCCAACGTGCCTAGTCACCAGAAACTCGTAACAGTCGGGATTAAGTCTCGAAGTTCTTGGTGGTGATGGACGAGGGCAAGATATCATGCAATTTCGGCCCATTTGCAGTGCACAATTAAGACCCTGCATGGCATCTGTAGTCGCATCCAAAGGATGTCTCTCGTCTTTGTGCTGTGGAATACCTTGCATAGGTGACAAATGATGCACAAGCGAGGAGGCTTTTGAAGGTGCATGAACTGGGACCTTGTCTGGTGTGTGTCGAGCCAAATCGTAGCTTGAACAGCATCAAGGAAGTAATTACATGCTTTGATTTGAGGGGTCTTAGTGACGAGGTCATCCTGGGGAACTCGGATCACAAGGCAGTATGGTTGTGAGGCGGTTGTTGGGGAAATGTGTAAATAATGTCCAGCCAACTTACACCATTTTTCTGATCTTTCTATCCGGTCACAATTCTCATATTACTGCTGGCCACCTGTGACTGAAGGTCAGGTGCTAGGTGTTACCACTGTCAATGTTTCAACCATACCAGTTGCTCGTATAAGGGAAACCAACATGTGTTTGCTGTGATCAGGCAGCCACTGAAGGTGCTGATTGTGTTGGTCCAAAGCGGTTCGTCAACTGCGGTGGTCAGCACCAATCTTCTTTGTATGTCATTCTAAATGCTGAGGAGTGTAGGGTGCAGGTGATAAAAGTGAAAGATGAACTCTCCTACTCTGAGGCTTGGAAGAAGGCCGGACTTTCAATCGGTGTTTTGCACAGGTTAGCAGTGTGACAACACCTGCCACGGTTTGAGAATCTGCTGATTTGGAAGACTTATTTACTGAACTATAGTATTTGAGGAGGATGGTGGACATGCTTCTCACTATACGGACCTAGCAGTATCCAGCCTTGTGGAGTCTTTTGAATCCATTGGCTCTGGTAGCTATCGGAGCACCCGTCCTGCTTCTGCTACTGCTGCTGACGCCGAGGTGACATCAGTTACACCTACGACCACAACGAGAGCATCAAAGAAGGTACCAAAGAAGATGTTAAAGAAGGTTACTGCCATTAAAGACTTGGTGCTGCCTGTGACACAGCCACCATCAGATCAGACAGTGAAACAGTCATTACAGCCATACCTGGCTAAGTGGCCCACTGAATCCCTCAACAACTTGATCCTCCTTCACCCATGGTGCGGGGACGAATTTTCAACTCCCATACTGTGGGGCTGTTCCCTCCTTTCAAGAACAACTTCGTTCTGGAAATCACCCCAATTTGGGCGACTTCAGACGCTTTCGGATTGCTCGGAAGGAGGGCGAAGGGGAAGACTTAATTCTTTAGCCTGTCCTTGTGTTTGCGCATGCCGTTATTCAGTGAAACTGCCAGTTATCATACCCATAGTGAAGAGCTGTGGCTTCTTTTATTACTTATTTTATCTACCATATGAATGAGGACCCTGTGTCTCACACACATGGTGGGATCACCGTGATTATTCACCACTCGCAGCTGCATGCCAGTGTGCCTCTGTGTGCTAGTTTTCAATGTCTCATTAAACCTCAATCCTCTCCATTTAATTCAGGCATTAACACTTCGAGTTTCTTTCCACATGGATATTAGAATCTGTTCTCTTTATTTGTGAATGAATGAATGAATGAAGCGATGTAATGCGAAAACACACATAAGGACTTGGAAGGGTACATTGGTTAAAATTCATCTAACCCAACTTTACAATGAATTTATTATAAAATAAGGCAAGACAATCAATATTTTACTGCCGAATGAGGTCTTTGGGGTTCGGACCTGGCTCCTGCCAGCTTCGTGCACCCCTTCCTCTTGCTGGGTGAGTTTACCATCTAGTGACTATATCCAATAAAGAAAACCTAATACTGACAAAAAGGGTCCTTCAAAACTGGATGTAAAGGATTTCCGTCTTGAACGATGGATCCATAATAATATTCAATGTAACCTAGCCACAGGCAATTGGCTGGCAGGGACTTAACCATTTACTCGCTTGCTCTTGCAATTCTCTTCACCTGGGTTGTCACTCTGGTTCTGCATGGGAGTGATCACCTTCCCATTGTGTTGACTACTATGTGTTGTCACCTGTGGTGGAGTCGACTTGTGGGCATGCCATCTTGGATCGCAGGCTAGCGTATAAGGTCAATCCGACTACTGAAAATATTTTAGCCTTTAAGCACTGATGTGCTCATGCGAGATATGACATCCATGAGGCTAGACGTGCTCTGTGGTGGAGATTTTTCGCCAATCATGGCTTGACACCATCACAGCATGTGTGCAGGATAGTATACGAAATGTTGGGATGGAATGTGTCTTTCCCGGATGCACAGCTATGAATTGCGAATTCTGTGATCTCATGTGCGCTTGATATATTGATTACAAATATAGTTGAGTCCTGCTTCAATGTTTTCACAGGTTTGGAGTGATAACCAGCATGATCTTGGTTTTCTTGACATTAAGCATTGGGGAAGGCCCATGGTACAGATTTTGTTTTGGATGGTCTGGTGGATTACAACGTTCCATTCACCAGGCAGGAAATCTTTTCATCTTTGACCAGATCAAGCAACTTCGTACCTGGGTCTGATGATTCCTACTATCAGCTGTTGAAGTATCTGGCTTTGGCCTCCCAGCAGTTCTTGCTGGCTATGTTAAACCAAGTGTGGGCAGAGGGCTCTATTCCAGCTGGATGGAAGATGACAGTTGGAATCCGCAATTGTAAAGACAGGAAAATACCCGACTTCTCATTTCAGTTTTCTTCCAATCTCTCTGACTAGCTGCATCTGTAAACTTATGGAATGGATGGGCAGTGGAGATTGGTGTAGGTTCTGGCGGGCCTTCGATGGTTTTGGTGAAATATCGACCATCTCATTGTCCTTGAAGCAAACGTGAGGGAGGTTTTTGCCTGCATCAACGTCTGATTCAAGTCATCTTTGACTTGCAGAAGGCTTATCACACAACCTGGCATTACAGGGTTTTCCATAACTCTACAACTATGGATTGAGGGGACGGATGCCACTGTTGCTCTAAGCTCTCCTCTCGAGCCATTATTTTTATATGAGTCTCAGGATAATCTTTCCTGCCTGTATTATTTCGAAAATGCCTCAGGATTGTGTTTCTCAGTGTCCTCCTTTTTATATGGTTGGGATCAATTACCTAGCATGCTGCTGTTGCCCTATCATTGTTTGTTGATGATTTTGGCTTAACTTTCGAGCAGCTCTTATGCAGACCTGCGAGTGGCAGCTGCAGAATGCAATTAACAGGGGCCAGAGTCAGTAATGGTTTGCGGTCTTCTCCGGACATAACAGTGTGTGTCCACCTTTGTGGTCAACAGACACTGCACCAGATCCTGGCCTGCATCTGGGACAGGTGTAAATTTCTGTTGTCCCGAAGGTACAGTTCCTGGGTCAGCTGGCATTCTAGGTAGATTTGGATTCCACACTTGTGCCAACTGAAAGAGAAGGGTTTCTAGACACTTAACATCTTACGTAAGCTGTCATGCACTTTATGGTGAGCAGCTCACACTGTCATTCTATGCCTCTACCGAACCCTTGTTTGCAATAAGTTTGGTTATGATTACTAGGTTTATGATTCGGTTGTTACATGGCCCTCCAGATGGAGAGTGGTCTGCGTTTGGCGAAAGTAACGTTTCGGACATCTTCAGTGATATCCTCTATGTCGAGCCTCGGAGCCACATTTACCAATTCACTTGCAGCAGTTAACCATTTAGCATGCTGTGCAACTGTGCGTATCACAATCTAGTCCTGCTTGGCCAATAGTTTTTGGACGAGACTTGCGGGTTAGCAGACGTGTGGTGGGTAATGGGGATATCTGTGATAGACTCCTATCAGCAGATGTCATTTGAAATGCCCCGCGTCTAGCAGCCCTTCCGTAAAGTTTCATTCCTGAGCAACCTACTTGCAGGAGTGGCAGCGCTGTATTTTGTAAGTTGGACATCGGTGGTTATTTTTTTACGCTTGGGGGACTGAGGTTTAGTGGAGCGTCGACAGCTTTGTTATTAGTGTCAACCTTAGTCACAGTGCTGTCGTCCGGGTTGCTACTGCTCCACACATGGGTGGAAGTCTGAAGTCAGGCATTTGCTTTTGTGTTTGATGGAGTGTGAATGATTCCCATTGCCTTCTTTCAATCTATTCTGTGTTTTGATGGAGCTTCTTGCACTTGGTCTGGCTGTTGAATTGATCCTTGACCTTCATAGCATGCAGTTCATCATTTTTAGTGATTCCGGGAGTGTCCTGGATTTGTTGGCACCGTTCAACCCTCGGACCCGCGTAACACAGGGTACGCAAGCTCTGCTTTTGTCGCTTGCCTAGCCAGCGGAAGACTGTGATTTTGTGCTCGACTCCGGGCCATGTGGTATAGTTGAGAATGGGCATACTGATGCGGCAGCGAAAGCGGCCCTTTCTGGTCATCTCGAAAGGGATCTCAGCCTTGTTCCGTCGGAAGCATTTGCAACTCTGCGTCTAAGGTTGCGTGCCGTTTGGCAATCTTTGTGAGACAGAAGATGGCAATATGTTGCGGGTTATTAAAGGCTGTCCAAGCTTGGTACTCGCTTGTCACTGCAGTCACCGAGAAGAGGTGGTGTTGGCCCATTTACGTAGTATTGGCCGCATCAGCCTAACTCGCCAACCTGTATCCATTTGAGGAGAGGGGAATAAGGCTTATTAACACGTCGACAGCTAGGTCATTAGTGCCAACTCCGGTCACAGTGCAGTGGCCCAGGATGTTACTGCACCACATATAACAGAGATGTTATCTAAACCCCAAATCTAGATTTTATCGTATATCTGTACCTCCTGCAAAAATTCTAAATCAACTCAATACTCCACAGTAAGTGCTATAGTTTTGTCAAAATCCAATATGGCGGCAGAAAATTACGTCCAAAAACAGTTTTAGCCTTCTAACTTCTGAGCCATTCACCAGACTGAAAATAAAAAAGTTACGGAAAATACTCAGAATTAACTTTTCTGCGTAAAAAGCTCTGTTCAGATAGTAAATAAAGAAAGAAATCACAAGGTAAAGGGTAAATGAAGCAAGCAGTCTGCATTAAAGACTGTCCTTGTGAGGTCACACAATACACCAGTTCGAGAAAGAAAGAAAAGACAACTGCCCCGACTGGGACTCGAACCCGGGACAACCCATTTACTAGCTGGGCGCTCTAACCACTGCACTACCAGGATGGGTACTGGCTACAGGCTCCAGCCGAGCTAAGTAGCTGTTCAATCTTTCTCAGTGGTGACCTAAAGATTGCAAACATACATACAATGAGGGAAAGCAACATTGCTTCTTGGCCTCCACACTAGAAATAATGCAAGAAGTAAATAAAGAAAGAAATCACAAGGTAAAGGGTAAATGAAGCAAGCAGTCTGCGTTAAAGACCGTCCTTGTGAGGTTACACAATACACAATGCAGACTGCTTGCTTCATTTAGCTCTGTTCAGGTTTTATAAAAATTCACGCTGGCGCCCCAACATGGCAGCCAAAAAAAATGTGCATTGTTACTCCTAAACTGTTCATCAGAGTAAACAAGACCAGTTATGAAAAAAGTTTCCAGTTTTACGACAATCCAAAATGGCGTAGAAAAAAAATTAGTTTTTTGTATCCGTATTTTTCAAAAACAACTTTGTGCTGTGTAGTTATGAAAAGGCGGTCGTTGTATGTCACTTGGTGGAGCTGTCACATGGTGGAGTAGAGGTTATGTAGACACCCGTAAAAATTGTTACAATATTAAAACAAAGTGTGGGTTACCAAAATGTACCCATGGTGACGTGTGTGGGTTTTCAGAGTAACCGTATGTACCAACTACACATTTAGCATGGGGCTGCATTAGCGTGACCACATTACCGTGCATTAAAGTTAGCTTAAATAATATATGCAAAAATGTAATCACTACAGGTGTAGAATGATATTCTAACGTCCAGGTAATTTTGCGACGTATAAATAATATAACGTGTTAGGCACACACACACACAAATAAAATAAAATAAAATAAAATAAAATAAAATAAAAAACAAATAAAAAACATATCTTTTTTTCCACAAGATCACTTCAAATCTGGTATAGAAGAAAAGAAAACAACAACAATCAATGCAACTAACAAAAAAAAAACCTTCCTCAAACTCTTCGAAAGAGATGTTAAAAGAAAGACTTGAGTTTTTCATTCCAAAAACGTATCCATGCAACCCGGAAACCTAAGACCACTTCAAAGTCAATCTTGATACTAAAATGACGGCACGAACTAATGTTTGAAGGAGTTACTTTTTTTTTTTTTTTTAACTGTAAATGGTATTACATTTCCAGTTTTTATGGATACTCATTTGGAACGGAAAACTCATGGTCTTACTTTTACCAGTTCTTTCGAAAAAGGTTTTCGCGTTCCGAAAACTTTACAAAGTTTAAAAATTTAATGAATTTTGCTGGTTTTTCATCATCCCTGCAGACAACGTTGCCTTCGGAATCTCAGTGACAAATTAAAACCGAAATTCAAATATGTTCGCTGCTACCGTAAATCCATTAATACGTGTTTGGTTTAATTAAAGTACAAAAGAAATGAAGTTTCGCACTTTCGTTGGGTTCGTCTTTATGGCGTGTTCTGTGCAAATGATTGATTGTTTTCTGTTTCGGGGGTGAAACCCCCTCGTCAAACACGCTTTCAGCTTCCCCCTCCTGCTTCACTCCTCCACCTTCACTTCCAAACCCCTGCGGCGGGAGGATTTTTGCACGAAGCAGCTGCTGACGTCAGCACATGCAAAAGCCAGCTGATGAGTCGTCTTCGTCGTCATGTGCAAAAAGAGTGTCTGACTGCTAGGGGACGGACGACGACTTGAAACGACATCTTTGCCGACACATTCGTTCGGACTCGGGGGAGTTTTCGGGTCTTAAGTTCCGCTAGTTGAAATTTTTTCCTTGACACTTTTCTTTCGTTCTTATAATGCCAGAGTTTTTAAATTTTAAATAAAATATGATTTTTAAAGGTATTAAAATGGGGGGACGCCACGAATGAACTTCGGAATGCGCCAAAGATCAAACGACTCTCCTGCAGACTTTAGTTCAATAATTTAAATCGATGACTTTTGCTATATATTCTGTCTGATGTGAGATGCGCAAACATTCATCTGAAACTCCAAGCCTATTTTTGCAAACTCCAACCCTAATTTGCAATCCGGAAAAGTCAGAATAATCGAATAATAGAAAAAAGAACATGGTAAAGGGTAAACGAAGCAAGCAGTCTGCATTAAAGACTGGCCTTGTGAGGATACACAATACAATAGTCTGAGAAATGAAAGACAACTCCCCGACTGAGACTTGAACCCAGGACTTTCCCACTGACCAGCCCGGGCGCTCTAACCACTGCACTACCGGGGTGGATACTAGCTACAGGCGCCAACCGAGCTAAATAGCTGTTCAGTCTTTCTCAGTGGTGACTTAAAGGTCACAAACATACAAAAGGAGGGAAAGCAACATTGCTTCTTGGCCTCCACACTAGCATTACTCGTATTATTTCTAGTGTGGAGGGCAAGAAGCAATGTTGCTTTCCATGCTTATGTATGTTTGTGACGTTTAGGTCACCACTGAACACTGAACAGCTACTTAGCTCGGCTGGAGCCTGCAGCCAGTATCCGCCCCGGTAGCTCAGTGGTTAGAGCGCCCGGCCTAGTCAGTGGAAAGTTCTGGGTTCGAGTCCCAGTCGGGGCAGTTGTCTTTTTTTTTCGTGATTTTCAAAGCTTCGTCGAAAGTAGTTGCCACTTCGAAATCCCACGCATCACACAGAATGGAGAGAGAGCAAAGGCGAACAAGCGTGGGGGGTGGAATGCGGGAAGAGCACTATAAAGTTTCCACATCCTGTACCCGCGAAGCCCAGTTACTAGCAAACAAGCATTCATCTGCAGCTTAAGCTCCCCTCGGGTTTAAATGGAACTTACAGGTGAGTCCGGGACGATATTTGTTTGTTATAAATGTTGTCAAGAATAAGCTCAGACAACATTTAATAAAAAAAATACTCGAGAGTCGGATTGCCAATACCTATGTTTTCATCTTTGACATCCATTACATGGTCTAGACAGTACTTCCGAGATATTTAATGGTATCCTTCTCTGTCCTATTCTCATTTGTAAAATAAACATTTATGATTATTATTATTAACAAGAATGAAAAAAAAAATCGAAAAACAGGGAGAAAGGAATGGATAACGAATGACACAATTAAATTAATGTTGGGAAAAAATGGCACAAACCATTTTGGCGGTTCGTGCCCAGACTGCAAAGACAGTGAAGCACGACATTGTTGTGACATGGGCAGTATGTTGTCGTTTCCGCTCTCGGTATCAAGATGTCAGCGAGGACGGACGTGTGCCAGAAGAGAGACCAGATGATTAGCCAGCGAATAATTGTGTGAGCGGTGTATCTTGAAACCTGCAAGTATTTCGTGAGCGGCTATGTCTTCCTGGATGGGGTTGCTTTAATCGATGGCCGCCATTGTGTTTGTAACCATCTTGGATATCAACAAGGCACTCTGCTACTGAAAACGTACAATCGATTATCTGTCTTCGTTCTGCGGAGAACTCAAGATAGGCCGTGGACACTATGGGGCCTAAGCTTACTTAAACGTGACTGTGCTACGCCTGGGACTAACCTAGTCTAACGATTAGCCTAAAACGGCCATAGCTGCGTGACCGATCGTCAGAACTGCTGCAAAGGTGCAGCAATGTGACGCCGTCAAGCGATCGTCGTCATACCGCCAGATTGAACCAAATCCACGGAAAACGGAAGGTAATTATCCAGCCCGTAGATTAATTCCTTCCCACCAGAATACCTCAACAATTAATAAATAAAAAAATGATATGTGAACAATAATAAAAAAGGACAATATTATTAGAGAAGAAATAGATGAACAATATAATAAGATAAAAAAAGAATTACAGAAAAAATACTACAAGATAAACAACTGTTTTACGAAAAGATATTGGAGAATAACTTACAAGGTAATAAAACAGTACGGGATACTATAAAAGAAATCGCAGGAAAGCAAACTAAAAACGATAGTATTGATCAACATATCAAAAAGACTTTTCATAATGTTTCTTTACAGACCAAACACAAAGGCGTTCGAGCGGCCTCACACAACATACAAACTGAGAATGTTTTTGTACCGCCCCTCCCCCCCCCCCCAAAAAAAAAGAGAAAGGACTGAACAAATAGCTTAAATATATTTACAAAGATTAATTTTGATGGCTGTA
This sequence comes from Lithobius niger, assembly GCA_023313725.1. NCBI lineage: Eukaryota > Metazoa > Arthropoda > Chilopoda > Lithobiomorpha > Lithobiidae > Lithobius > Lithobius niger. The sequence continues at coordinate 10,501 of JAHWFP010023348.1, forward strand.
TATCGAATTTAAAAAAAAAAATAAAATAACATTAATGCTGAAAAACTGGCACCGGTAAGCTAATGAGAAAATAAAAAGTACAACCAATACTTTTTTCTTTTTTTTGATAAGTAGTAACTAAAAGGTTTCGAGCTACGTTGCTTGGTTAATCACCGTTGGATATACACGAAAAAAAATTAGTTTGAATGGCGTATGGAAACATCACAGTCCGCTATAATTTCGGGAGCTGTAAACACCAACATCGTTTGTCATGCGAGTGTTGGGGAAGCGCTCCCAAATTTGACCGAGCTGTCGACGCGCCATTAAGCCTCAATTCCCCCCCCCCCCCAAATTTGGGAGCCGTCTCTTCCCTGTTCTAAGCCAGAGGAAAGGAGCAAGACTAAGGGCCCCAAAACACTATGCGACTACGCCGCGTCACCAGGTCGCTGCGGCCAACAAGGATGCTTACGGTTATGTAGCACCGGGCACTTGGCCGCCGCGGCTAGTCAGTCACAGCGGCCACTGGGATCCTGAGTGACGTGCAGGCGACCACAGGGCGACCATACTTGCACCGTGTTCATTTTTCACCACGTGATCGAGAATCAGCAATGAAAAACGGACGTGGCCGCGCGGCACGTTGATGTATTTTTTGGCCCTGACGACCACTGGCCGCACGACCTGGCCGCTCAGTGCACGGGCGCCCTAAAGCATTGTTAGCATTACAGGCTCCTCACCTAAACTTCCTTTATCGCACCATACTCGCGGCCAAAAAACACGGCAACGTGCCGCGCGGCCACTCCGTTTTTCATTGATAATTCTCGATCACGTGGTGAAAAATGAACACGGAGTAAGTATGGTCGCCCTGTAATCGTCTGCACGCCGCCCGGGATCCCAGTGCCTACTGCGACTGACTGGCCGCGGGGGCCAAGTGTGGGTGCTACGTACACCGTAAGCATTCTCGTTGGCCGCAGCGACCTGGTCGCGAGGCTTGGTTGCTTAGTGCGCGGGGCCGTTAGGAGAACATAATGCGAACACCCTCTACTACGCTGAAGTTTAGGAAGCGTTTTTCAGATTTTATGAACGATCTCCTCTTCCCTGTCATGAGTTAGCTAGGGTAAGTAAGTAAGTAAGTAAGTAAGTAGTAGGTTTATTCATCCTACTTATTACATATTACAAAATTACCACAAAAACAAACACTCATTCTACAAGAGCTAATGCTCGCGTGTGGTTTGAGAGCAGCAGACAAAGAAAAACAATTGAACTAGCACTTTTGCACACAGAATCAAAGGTTAGGCGCCAGAAGAACAACAACAAAACAACATTGAAATAAAATAAAAAAAAGTGCATCGATAAATATATACTATATACACAACAAATTTATGAAAAGGGAGATAAAAGCAGAATACAAAGAGAAGTGAAATATATTAATCAATCTCAAAGAAAAAACGAGTAAAGAAAAAACAAACAATTTATCTAGACACACGCTTGTGTGTCGCCGCCAAGTAGACGTTTTATTGTTGTTGGAGCTTAATTGTTAGAGCGTAATTGTTAGAGTGTAATTGTTGTCAGATGGCGGCTCACTAGCAGACTGTGTCTTTTAACTGAAACCAACTTATACGTGATTTCGGCTTACTGGTGTAAATTCCCCATGCGGCCTTTCCCTGGTTTCCCTGTCATAGCTACGTGAGCTATGCCCTCAAGGCTAAACGAGAGGAGTGGAAAAAAAGTGCGAACGTACAACTTCAACTATCGCCATACAAAATCTACCTAGGTGAGACCGTGGGCGTGTGTGTCCGTGTGCAGGGGGTGGCAGCAAGGGCGCCGGCAGAATGGCAAAAAGGGGTGGGCTCGAAAACTCAGAAAGAGCAAAATGATCGATCAAAAGGCCAAAAAGGGGTCAATCAACGACATGAAATCACATGACACATACACTGGAGAGAAGTCTCCACTCCATCCCTTGCCATGTTGGAAAGGAATGCTTTCATTTTTAACATTTACGCTCGTAGCTCTTTTTTCCCAACATTTTTTGTATGCATAAAAAATTAAAAAGGGTAACCAAGGGGCATGGGGGGGGGGGGGAGGGGTGCTTGAGCCCCAATAGCCCCAATGTAGGGGCGCCCTTGGGTGGCAGAGGTGGTCGTAAAATGAAAATGGGTTGAAATAAATGGGTTTACGAAAGAGGAAGTCAGGTAACGCGAACGAACACCTCCGTTTTCAATTTAAGTGTGCGGTCACTCAGGTTAGGAAAGAAGACCCCGTAATGCGAACTAAATACTTAAATTCGTATTTATTTCTGTTTCAATCAAATCTTATTTGTTAACCTTATCTGTGATCTGCGAAAAAAAAATTTGGACAAGTCGATTAATTTAATCCCGCTAATGCATGCATCCAACAAGATGTGTGGCCGTAAGCCATATTGGAGACAACAACTCGAAGATTGTCCCTATTTCTTCGAACTCGTTTTGGAGGTGGGGACATGTTGTAACATAAAGAGATAAAGTACTATAGCTAACCTTTAGAATTTGGTCGTGAGTAGGCATATTAAGCCATGCAACACGGTACCACGACAATTTTAAATGAAGCTAATGTGTGTCGTTAAAGAAATCCTTCTGTTGTTACGGTTGCGTGTTTTCCTGTCGGTTTTCAATGCGACAATCAAATGTTATTATTTCATTGAGTTAACTCGATAAAACCTATTAGCTACAAAGAAGCAGCAGTGTTTTAATTTGCCGTGTTTTTGACTGATGTTTGGTGGCTGTATCTAATGGTGTAAACCGTTAGTCTGTATCTGGTACCACTCTGAAGTTTAAAAAAAGACGACAGACGGACAAAATCGTTGCAAGTCGTCTCGGCCGTTTCGGTCGTACAGATAGGGACGTAAACGTTTACGTCCCTGGTACAGAAGACTAAAATTGACCAAGCCGATTATTTTTAATCCCAATAATGCATTCACCCGGCAAGGTGTGTGTGTGGCCGCAAGCCATATTGGAGACAACAACCCGAAAATGATTGCCCCTATTTGTTCGACCCCATTTTGAAGGTGAGAACATGTTGTAACATAACGAGATAAGTCACGTGGGAACAAGGGCAGACCTTGAACTATTGCTGGGTATAATACATTAGCAAAGCATGCTGTAATGTGTTCGTGTGCTGAAAAATGAATTGTTCCCTCCGGCAGTCAAGTTAGGCATTACCATAAATCATGAGTCATCGATGGCGAAAGGAAGGCAGAGCAGTCTGAGTGTGTGTCTAATGGAATTGCTATCGAGCTTCCATTTTTATTCTCCGACTCGCCCTCGTAATGAGAACCATAGCCTCGATCCCATTAGTCATTTGATGTGACGCTGATGACATGATGTTTGGGTTTAACGACGATTGTTTGGTACCGTCGGCTCAAAAAGGGAATCCATTTTTTTTTCTCTCGTCCTCAAGAATTTCGTTAAAGTTTTGATGATCATGGTGTCAAGGTGGATGAAGACCTTAAAATTCTTCCACACTGGAAAACGGAGAATGCCTTCTTTTTTTGAAGAAAGGAAGAAAAATCGTTAAATTATTTAGTGTCTATGATGGACGGACGGACGGACGATCGATGACGTATCATCGCGTGCCTGATGTGTAACAAATGGGGATGCCATAAACCGTAATGCGTCATCGCTTCTGCCATAGAGCATCCTTTGTTGTATCGCGGGCCGCTTCACGCCAGTGGGTATACCATATTCCTCCTCCCTTTCAATTAGCGCTGTATTGATTGGACAAGGTGTGTAATGTGCGACAGTTTTAATAGTCCTCTTTCGAATGCGAATAAGCCTCAATTACGGTCGATCACTCTTCCATCTGCGGCTTTTTTTTTTTTTTTTTTGGTTGCAGCAGCGTTTTCGATACAGTTTTGGAGCAATTTTTGTGTGTGAAGACACGGTACATGGCGTAGCAGGCTTGCTATCAAAGCAGCCAAACGAAGATTTTATTTAATGACCAGATTTTATTCAATGGAAATCCAAGTAATGAAAATCCACCAAAACATGGAAACCCGACCAATCAGATTTTTGCGCGCACTGGCTAACAAACGCTGATTTTCGTTCGCTTCGCTCATTCAATCAGCGACCCGAAGCCCAGTTCAGCTAGGACCCCTTTTCCGGATCCCGTCACCAGACACTGACATTTGAATATTTCTCTGGGATATACATAAATAGAACAAAGCTGAAATCTTTAGCCCGGCGGCTTTGGCATTTATTTTCTTGGAGAACCGGAAAGTAAATCGCCGATAATGCCTCATAGGATTTTTTTTTTTTTCACTTACAGAGGTCTTATTGTTGCCGACCACTTTGCAACGTAGCAATGATGAGCCTCGTGCACCGCAAATTTAAAGTGATCGTTAAAGTGTTTTAAAAGGTGTACGGGTGGCTACGAGCACTGGGGCGTCAGATTCGATAGGCGTCTTGGTCCCGACTGTACATCTCTGGCTTCTTACAGACCCGGGTTCGATCCTGGTAATGGAAAGTGTATATGTACGGGTTTTTCTACAGTTGTTTCCCGCCCGTTCCGCGAGGGTTTCCTCCGGGTACTCCGGTTTCCTCCCTCATGCGGCAAAAAACAACTCTTCTGATGGTGGTATCTTCCACTTAACATCTGCCGCTTGGGTTCGGGTGGGTGGATGGCTCATGCGTCGTCTATTTCTATTTCAGTCTCTCTTAAAAAGTAGTGGTTAAAGCTCGCTAAAACCCTTTGAAAAGTAGTAGTCTTGAGTTCAACGATCCTGAGAAAGTACATCAGGAAGTCAGGCAAAAGTAAGGAAATTGGAGGTAAGGTCAGGAATTTTCACCGCTGGTAAGTGAGGACGATATTATTTTCTCTTATTATAATAATAAACTTTATATTGCAAACAAAATACAATAAAAATTAAATAAGGAAATGGTATCGCCAGAGTTTACAAAGGGCGAGGTTTTACACCTTACACCTAAAACCCAATCTTACACCTAACCCCGCAACAAAATGAAAACATACAAACAAGAACAAAAAAAGAAAAAGAAAAATGCTATTACGTAATGATAATCATTAAAAAAAAATAATAAAAAGTGCACAAAAGAGGAAGGAGAGGGATGGGTGAAAGGGGGAGTGACCACACCAGAAATTTAGGAAACGTTGGTAAAGACGGCTTTTAAAAGCTTGAACAGAAGGGGCGTTCTTGATTTCTGCAGGCAGATCGTTCCATAACTTAATGCTCTGAGTGAAAAAGGAAGATTGGTATTTATTAGTTCGACATCCGGGAAGGGTGAAAGTGCAACTGTAGCTGTGTCTGGTGGGATAGTTATGAGCCGTAATAGCGGAGTTCAAAAGTTCGAACAAACAGAATGGTCCTTTAAATTTAATCGTCTTATCCACCATCACCAGTGAATGTAAGGTCTTCTGTTTTCCATGGATATCCATTTAAGCTTTTTGTATGTCTTCTCTGACCTTCTGACATTCGTTTTAATATTAAAAATAAAACGAACACCTTCTAAACTTGGTTCAGCAAGCACTGAGATAAATCAAATCACCGTAATTCAATAATGGAGTGATTAATGCTGCTGCGAGATTGCGTTTAGTTTTAATGTTAAAAAAAATACTTGAATCTTGCAAGATATCTTAGCCAAAACAGGCCAATATTCAGTAAAATGAAAATACTACGAATTACACTTGGGTACACATAGTACCTGTTTATTTTAGTTCGGATTTTTTTGTTTGTTTGTTAGGCCTAGAAGGGGAAGTTATGCCTATAGCTGAGCAATCACGTGCTGTTTAACACACACTTTTAAGTACATTATGCGTTTAGAAGTGCTTCTCATACGACAAAATAGTAAATACCAAGACCGATTCATAGCTGAATGTGTTAGCAGAGACGTTTTATTTTTAATATTTTAATAATTGTTTTTACGGATTAGGATTACTTACGGCGTGTCGAAAAGAGATTTGCGTATTTGTGAATTTAAGTATAAATCCGGCGTGACATGTGTTTACTTTTGTAATTTTAGTGGAAAACGGCAGTATGGGAATATGCTGTGCAGAGGGAACACGTTTTTAAAAAACTCTACCATGCAACATAACACAGACGCCGACGCAGTGAGTACCCTAGATCAGACGCAGAGGCAGACAGTGCACTGAAGACCGGCGTCTGACCTATATTTGCACTCCTATTTCGTGAAGACGGTACAGTTTTGACAATGTGCAGGCTTCTTAGTAAAGAGAAAACCGGTGTCTTACTACACATTTTCGTTAGTAAGACCGACGGTTTTTCTTTGGACCATGAAGAGAGATTTTTTTTTTTTTTTGCTTAACGCACTAAAACAAGCAAATGAGCAGTAGTTTCGTTCATAAAATAGCAGCACTACGTTTGTTCACTAACCTAAACGAATTTTTTGTTTTATTAATGCATGCAATTAAGTGAACAAGCCATTTCTAACTAACAACACTTTTTGTCCTGACGACAACGCCACAAATATTTTAGCGAGAAAAAAAGTAACGAAAGTTCGGGCCCCGGTCTCGATATTGGGGTCCATGTGGACGAGGTATGGAAAGACGGGTATTGGGTTTTCTCTCTCTCTTTTTTTTTTACCAGTTTTTAAAGTCGGGTTCAAGTGTGGACGCGGCTCAAGCCTTAATGATGATTTTTTAAGTTTCGAAAAACGACCGCTCTGGAGTTGACAGCTGCACGGGAATAGTAAGAAAAAGATCGCAAGCCAAGGACGCGCCTACACTACTGTTTTCATACATTGAGATGGAGAAACACAGGAAAGGAAGGGGCAACCCGTGGATACAAGCAATAATAACTGAGGCAAAACCTACAATGAAGCTGTAAAATTACTTATTCATCTCGATTATTTCCTCTCCCTCTTCTCTTTTCGCTTTCCTCCTTTCTTGCTTTCGTTTATTTTTATTTGTGTGTGTTCCCCCCTCCCGTACCGTTCTTCAACGTCCCCCCCCCCCTCTTCAGCCTCACCCTTCGCACTCCGCACGTGCCTACGTGACTACGTGCTTACAACGTCAAAATTGCTACCCTCAAATAGTTAGTGTGCGGTTCATTGACCGATGTTGACGTCTTTGGTACACCATCCTGCGTCACAATGCTACCACGAGCAGTCAGTCTGGTTATAGCTTTAGGAATATGTCCAGGTGTGTTTTTCCGTTGCCGTTTTTTTATTTTTTTTTTATGGTATATGGATGTGTGGTATTTTTTCTGGTGTTGTGTTGTGTTGCTGCTTTCATTGTATTTTTATTTCGGTTGGATCAGTTGGCTTGACCAGAATTTTCATCAGGTAGAGGACGAATTTCATGCGAGGAACAAGGTCCGCAGCGATGCAACGACAAAGCGTCGAATCACGTGATCGGGTTGGCCAGTAGCATGGTCCAACCAGAGATACTATACTTATAAAGAGACGACTTGACCAATCGCCAGCAATTGTAGGATGCAACATGCCTGGATGAGGCCGCAATGCCCGCTGTCTACTAACGCCATCTAGTGATACTCCTGGTCTGCGTCAATGACAACATACAAACAAACACAGAAGAGAGCTCTTCTCTAGAGGGAAAATGTTGCTAGGAAAGCTGCGAATTCAAATTATAAATTATGAATTTGAATCCAAGTTAAAAATTAAAGCGAAAAGTGTTGCATTTATAAAATACGAAGGTATCATTTAAAGGGATATACCTCCCAGCGCAATTTTTCACGATCCACCACATCAAGTTCGACCCAAAGGTCTATTTCCTTACCGTTAGTAAATCCCTTGGTAAAAATTCGTTTTAAAATGTGGCGTCTAGGAGATTTTCGGTTAACTTTATTTACTGTATCCTACACGTATATGATGCTTCGCGCGCTTACAATAATCATGTCGTTTCATCTGTGTATGTGCGTATACTAATTTTCTAATAATTACCATGAAATAAAAAATCTATAACAGTGGTGGCGCCACTGGGGGGGGGGGGGGG
>JAHWFP010023349.1:10055-42322 GCA_023313725.1 Lithobius niger
ATCCTCATTATTATATCCTCATTCCTCATCATTTTAGGAATATAAAGCAATACAATATTTTTTTGTAAAGCGTCCACATTTGTTACCAGTGCTTACTTTTCTTCATATCTGTTGACATTTGCGGACAGTGTTGTGTTCAATAAACCTTCCACTTTTTCTTTGGCTTATTTTTTTTTTAATACAATAACCCCAACTTTTTTCTATGTCGTTTCACCTTAAGCAGAGCCTAGAAAGTGCTTTATTGCTGATATCGTCTTGTGCCATTCTCAAAGGTACAGTCCTGAAGGTGTTCGGATACCCTCTATGGATATTAGAGCTTCATAAAAGACTTTTTTATGCGACCAAAGCTGCTTGAAAGAGTTACAAATTTAGGCATCATTGGTTGAATGAATGTATTCATCATTCAGCTGATCCTTCAATATTGTTCGTGACCTCGTAGCAAGGATGCATCCTGAGGAAATAGGTAAAAGGGGGTTAAATGTTAAAAATTTTAATTGGAGAGTAAAAACAAAAGAGGGAGGAATTAGTATTTTAGCACATGAGGGGTCCATTGAGAAACACTAATGAGAAAACTGAATTAACTAAAAACCACACACACAAAAAAAAAAAAAAAAAAAAAAAAAAAAAAACACGTTGTCACCGAGCCCAACGCTTAAGAATATCGTCACTAGCAATGAGGAAAAACCTGGAGGTAAAATGAGTTTAAAAGGGTTAAAAAAATAAAAAATTAGAAAATCGGAGAGCAAAAATAAAAAATAGAAGAAATCTTATTTTAACACTTAAGGTTTCCGTTGAGGAGAGCCAGTGAAAAAACTGAAGTAACCAAAGTAAGCGAAAAAGATTGTCACACAACCCAACGCTTAAACCTCATGAGGAAATATTTATTAGGTGAGGAACAAATTAAGATACTCGATGCTACAAATTAAGATACCCAGAGAGGGGTGCAAGGGCAAAATGTTGGCCCCTCTCTTCAACTAAAAAATGTTGCGAACAAAGAGGCTCCTAACACAGCCAAACAAAAGAGAATGTAATACATTTTGAGCCCCTTGATATCCTGTCCGGGGCCGGGCCCGGGTTCATTACACCATTTGCAGTGCCGCTAATTGCGCACTGGATATAATGAAGGCATTAAAGGGCAATTACATCTATTTTGACATGCATGTTTTACTTTTGGATCACTTACAGTCTAACTAAACACAAGAATTGCGGTTAGAATACGTTACGTACGTCCGATACAACAATTTAATGACTGCATCACCAAAACAAGATACGGACACCGCCATTGTTTTCTTGGAACGCGCAGAAATTAATGCCGAAACACGGTGCTTATCAATTCTGTACTCGCAGCTGACTGAGATAGCTCTGTTGGCTGTGAGTAGCTATGTGTGTGTCTGTGTGTTTAGTTCTAGTGTAAGTGATCCAAAAGTAAAACATGCATGTCAAAATGAATGTCATTGCCCTATAATATTATATCCAGCTTCATGTTCGAGGATTTCTCACTTCTTTCCACTAAAATTTACTTCCACGATTTTTGGAAACATTGTTATTTGTTTATACGATTTTGTCAAAGACTGTACTACGTTGGACCAACCTCTTACCTTTAGCAACAAGACGGAAAGAGTACCATTACTTTCGGCAGCCGACTATTAAATTTCCAAAGAACAAATTTCCCTTTTTCGCGCGGGGTTGTTAATAAATCCCCAAGTTAAGGTCGTTTCTTTTCGGCCGTTTTTTTTTTCTTCTCGTAAATTTTTTACTCTCCACTTTTCGCCAAGAGCAGAACGCCTGAATTAAGAGACCATTAGTTTTCCAAGTTACAGAAACCAAATGGAACTCGCCAATTAGAATAAATTTCATGTTATACCGACTGCACGTGCCATTTCGTTGGGGGAAAAAAAACAAGTTGGGGGGACGGGGTTATTTCCAACCGCTTATTCGGCGAAAAGGAGAAAAACAAAGTCGGAAAAAGAAAAAAAAAAGAAGCTGATGTATTGTGGTGAAAGGGGAAGCGCTTTTGAAAAATTAAGAACAAAAAGGAAAAAAAGGAGCAAAAAGAAAAAAAAAGCGCATAATGAGGTTAGTCGCTAATGGAGTGCTTCAGCCAAGTAATTAGTGCATCAATTTCCCTCCCAAAGCACCGATACTACAAACAAGTCCTTTTTTGTGGCCCAGAAGGGGCTTGTATATCTTTAAAGGGCAGTAATCCGAATTTAAACAGAAACAATGTACGAAAGATAAGAAAACGAAAGAACACGAGGCACAAACAAGAGAGGAACTGGAACGATTACGTGCCGTTTCGCCAAATCCCGTTTCGCCAAAAAGAAAGCAGATTAACAGCTTTTGCCTCAGGGGCCAGTCCCGTTTCGCCAAATCCGGTTTCGCCAAAAATTATTCACGAAGTTTTAGGGGCACGAAACATTTAAAACATTTAATGACGAACATTTGTAACATGATAATGGTCAGACATTTATAGACAAACACCCGTTTTGCAGAATCCCATTTTGCAAAATAATTTGTTTCAAATTACGTGCCTCGCTCGCGCTGCCGCGCTCGCTGCGGCTACACACATAACATCAGAAACCACAACTAATCAAAAATTACTAACAATTAGGCACGCCTCTTTAACTTCAGCAATGTTAAAGTTTTGAAGAGTATTTTGATTCTGAGAAACGTAATTTTGCAAAATGGGAATTCCCGTTTGGAAAAGGTTAACCATCACGTGTATAACTAACTATTCTTAAAACAGAACCTTGGCAGTGACGTAGTAACGCCCAAGCAATCTATACAATTTTCAAAATGCAAATAAATCAACTGGGCTTATTCTACCACTACTTGTCTGTTGAATGTTTGCCTTTTAAAGCCCCGTTACATAGAAAAAAGGTATTAAATTTCGTGTACGTAAAATTTTGTCAAATTCGTTTTGGCGAAATGGGATTTGGCGAAACGGGACTGGCCCCTGAGGTTTTGGCGGGGGGGGGGGGGCCCCCAAACGGGATTTGGCGAAACGGGAGTTCACCACTGGAACATCCAGATGCGGAAACAAACAAAATCTTTACAAACAAAAATACCAAAATTTACACAAAAGTTTTTTTAACTGCTACATCTTTTTTTTAATTGCAATTTCAAACTGAAAAAAAAATGAAACGTTTAAAACGGGATCCGAAGAGTTTATATAATAAACGTAGTACATTTATTACAGGGTTCAGACAATTTTGGAAATTCTCAATCTCCCTGACATTTCCAGGTTTTCCATGTGTATTCAATGGCAATTTCCAGGTGTTTACAAGATGTTTTGTTACGGAAACAGGCAGTAGCTAATGTTTTCATTAATATTTGTACGAAAATAATTCAACATCCCCGAAAATGGCTGTTTAGAGACTAGTCCAGACGGGACTAACCGCATTTTTCAACACAGTTGTCAGTATACTACCCAAAGATTGGTTTATTGAAGTTATATTGAAAATATTGGAACATATTAAATCACAAATTAAAATATTTGTCGCTAGGCTAGCCTATTTCTTATCTGCTAATTCAATGGAACTTAAAAATCAGACACAAAGGCACTTTTTCAAATTTCCCTGTCTTTTCCCTGATTTTTAAAAAATTCTTGTTTTCCCTGAAATTTTCCTGAGATTTTGGCTCTATTTTCATTTTCCCTGAAATTTACCTAAGATTTTGGCTCTATTTTCATTTTCCCTGAAATTTCCCTGAGATTTTGGCTCTATATTCAGTTTCCCTGAGAATTTGGCTCTATTTTCATTTTCTCTGAAATTTCCCTGAGTGTTTGGCTCTATTTTCATTTTCCCTGAAATTTCCCTGAGATTTTGGCTCTATTTTCATTTTCCCTGAAATTTTGGCTCTATTTTCATTTTCCCTGAAATTTCCCTGAGATATTGGCTCTATTTTCATTTTCCCTGAAATTCCCCCTGAGATTTTGGCTCTATATTCAGTTTCCCTGAGATTTTGGCTCTATTTTCATTTTCCCTGAGATTTTGGCTCTATTTTTATTTTCCCTGAAATTTCCCTGAGATTTTGGCTCTATTTTCATTTCCCCTGAAATTTCCCTGAGATTTTGGCTCTATTTTCATTTTCCCTGAAATTTCCCTGAGAGTTTGGCTCTATTTTCATTTTCACTGAAATTTCCCTGAGATTTTGGCTCTATTTTCATTTTCCCTGAAATTTCCCTGAAATTTTGGCTCTATTTTCATTTCCCCTGAGATTTTGGCTCTATTTTCATTTCCCCTGAAATTTCCAGGTTCTCCAGGTTTTGTCTGAACCCTGTATTGGACACTTTAAAATTGTCAATAAATAAATATTACAAGCCTACAATAACAACAAACAACAATAACATACACACACACACCGTCACAGAAGCCAGCATTACTTTTTCTCAAACTTAGGGGAGCAACCTACATCCCATTAGTTACAGAATTTATTACTGATATTATAGGTGTTCACGTAGACGACAACTTCGTAGCCTAACAGGTTGTTGTTTTTTTTTTTTTTTTGTAAATGACGGCCACTTTGCAACGTAGCAATGATGAATCTCGTGTACCGCTGGTTTAAAGTGACTGTTGGAGTTTAAAGTGATTGTTGGTGACATGGGACGTGAGACTTCGGGATCGGGGCTTACAAAGCACAGATGTGCAACGTTTCGAAGCAATCCACGCTTCGTTATCAAGCAAAAAAAGATACGGCTAAGAGGCCGAATTCAAATGAAACACTTTACACTCGATAAAAACGTAAACACTCAAAGCACAAGAATAAAAATAACAATGAAAATGGACCTAAGGCAGTTTAGAAAATGACAGTAGGGAACCTAACATCTCTCGCCTGCTATGCAGGTTACAAGTGAGGATGGGATTTTTGTTCAGCGATTTATATTGGTTTTCCTTGGCGGGAGAAACTGGATAAACCCAATTTTTGGAATATGGGGACATGTCCTTTTAATGCGTACTTTTTCAGCATAATGTGGTTTGCGTGAGAAGGCAGAGGTTTTCAAGATTCAGCCTGGATTTATATTTTTTTTGTGTGAAATAAAGTTATGTGTTCCCACGTTCAGGGGGTGTTCCCTGTATTTATCTTGTGCTGGATGAGTGAGTTTGTTCGATAGTTATTTTTGACGGTAGATTTCTGCAGTAGATACGTGACGTTGGAACCTTTTGTTTAAATTCTGCTTCGCCGTGCCAATATAAGTAGCCGAGCATGCTGGTTCTTTGTAGGCAATTTTATACGTTGCTTTTTTGGAAGCTTTTTTAGTGCCTTCAGGTTTCTGATCGACTGGTAACCCTGGGTTGGTGAGCGATTTAACATTTGGGACTGAGAAAGAGATCAGTATAACGTTACACAGTGCCAGTAGTTCCTGGAGGTGTTCAGTGCATCCCCTGAAATACGGAATACTAGTAAAGTTGTCAGGTTTTGATTTTCGTGGATTTTCTTGAAAAAAAAATCGTTTGTGATCGACTATGTTCCAGCAGTTCCGGAGCCAGTAACCCACTGACTGGGGTTGAAAAAACACTCGGGGTATGAACAGCAACACAATTTTTTTAAAGGCACAAACGTATGTAAGTGCTGAAAATTAAAAAAATTGTTGTTGCTGTTCATACCCCGAGTGTTTTCTCAAGCCCAGTCAATGGGTTACTGTACTTTTGATACACTTCACGCTAGGAAAATTTATCTGTGCTCTAGTTCCGGAGGTTTTCAGTGCATCCTCAGAAATACGTAATGCTAATGAAGTTGTTATAGGTTTAGTTTTCGTGAATTTTCTTGAAAAAAAATCGTTATCATCAACTAAGTGTTCAGTGCATCCTCTAAAATACGGAATTATAATAACTTTGTTAGGTTTTGGTTTTCGTGGATTTTGTTGAAAAAAAAAATCTTTTGTGATCGACTAAGTTTGCCAAGATGGCCATGGAGAAGGACGGCTAAAGCAAATTTCATTTTAACTTATTGGTAACCTATTGGTAACATTATAAATAAAAAAAAAATCTCCACAACCTTTTAGTCAGTAAACAGCCAGAATAACCAGTAAAATATTAACTAGCAAAAATTATAATCAACATACACGTCGGACGAATCGTTTGTTTATTATTCCTCGTTCTTCTTCAAGCCACTTCTTTTTGCTTTTACTTCATTCACCCCAAAAAAACATGTTACAGTTCATAGATTTACCAGTAGAGGCCGCCATCTGTCGTCGAGCATGACGTCGTCACTGCTTCCGGGCAGGGCACGGAGAAAATATGACTTCTATCTCTCTTATCAAACACGATATGAAATATTCATATTGGCGCGAGCAGCTTGGAACGGAAGAAGGATTTCCCACGTGGGAGACGGCGCCGAAGTGTTAGGACTACGGCGCATATCAACAAATTTAAAGTTGGGCGCCATAACACTTTTGACTCATGCGTCCTAGATAAAGTATTTCAAACTGACAACTTTGATTAACTTTCATCTAGGGTTGAAGAGGGATAGAATCTATATCTCGTCGATGTTTTTTCCTATCCACTTTAGGGAGTGTACTATAATATGGCACTCTCGTGGATGGCGACTCATGCATTAGGGCCACACTTGTACGTTTAGGCCTATATATATTCGATGTTATAATATATATATGAGTAAATTAGGCCTGTTAGCACAACGGATAAGTAAGTTTTTGCTTAGAGTACACAGTGAGAGGAAAATCGTGTAAATATAGACCTTTTATCTGAGGAAATAAGGCCTATAACTATTATTAGCAAATAAATAAATTTTTGCTTAGAGAAGTTAAGAGTGATAGGAAAATCGTACAAATATAGGCTTAACATGGCACGGTTATAGGCCTACATCTGAGGAAATTAGGCCTGAAGTGTTTGGCGAATGGTGGAATAAAGTCCCAAAGTCTTGAAACTCTGCAAGGTCGTTCGGGGAGGTCTAGTAATGACTATATCAAAAGTCCTGATGATTTGGAGGTGCGCTGGCTTCGCTAGACCGTAAAATACCCAAAAATAGGTCACTTTTTATTCGTTTTCCGATAATATCTCGGATTCTGTGGGTCCTACCAGAAAACTGCTCCCTACAAAAGTTAAAGAGTACAAATTTTGCCACAAACTTGATTCTATACATTTTTTCTCTAGCACTAGTAGTTTACGAGATATTAGAGTTCTAAATTTGACAAATCTCAGTGATTGACAGAGATCTGCCATATGGGTGGCACATAGATTAGGTCGACCGACCCTAACCGCATTTAAGTTGCTATATCAATCATATAACATCAAACACTTATTACCACTATACATATTTATTTGTTAAATCAGGTTACTACATATAACATCGAATCGTAACTTCAGATACATATTTAATAACATCTAATCAAGTCAAAGTAAACGTCCTCCTAAATGTTATTGTCCTGAACAGTTGGTGTCAGGCTATTCAAATAGTCACCGTGGCAGTTGTAGCAGATAGCAATGCAACTCACGCTTATTTTCCTGCACCCACACTTGTTTCCACAACCTGTGGTGCATCTGCTAAATATGATGTCTAGGACAGCTTCAGGGGCAACAGCATCTTTGGTTGCAGTGACTACACTCCCAACCCCAAATTGCAGCTGGTAGCTCATTTCCGATCTAGATTGGCATGGGGGGGGGGGGGGGAGATGAGGCTTAATGGTGGCATGGTACCTATGCAAGTTGAGGGACGTTTAGTAGGAGAAACTGTCTAAGGAAAATTGGAAATAAGCCATTCAGCGAAAATTATACACTAGAAATAACGTAGTTCAGTAAGCCACCTTTACGCACTTACGTTTCGTCGGAGTGGTATGACCCGGATTCGAACCAGCTACCCAGTTCGCCCCCAGATCACTTGCATAGCGCCTTAGTCGCTATGGCCACATCCTCAACTGGCATAAAGATAACTCACTGAACCCGTTATTAAGGTCACAACCGTGACCAGGGCTCCATTCGACCGAAATTCACTCGGCCATAGAAATGGATAGGGAAGACAAATCATACACTCACAAGGCTCAATAAAGGAGAAATAAATAGACATAAATCGCTGGAAATAATACTAAGGAAAATTGGAAATAAGCCATTCAGCGAAAATTATACACTAGAAATAACGTAGTTCAGTAAGCCGCCTTTATGCACTTACGTTTCGTCGGAGTGGCATGACCCGGATTCGAACCAGCTACCGAGTTTACCTCCAGATCACTAGCATAGCGCCTTAGTCTTAGCCTTAGCGCCTTTCTATTTATAGAAACTGTCTGTATCTATACAAAAATCTGTATCCTGCCTCCGGCACATCAGTTTCAATCTAATGAACATAAGGCCAGGCCGATCAAGATGCCTTCCTCCAAACTAAATGGTACAGGAGTACAATACCTTCAAAGACCTGATAATGCTGACACTCTAATTGTCAGGAGCGTCATCCCAAAGCGAATGACAGTGACAATGTAGCCATTGTTGGGGAAGATGTAGATCTATATTTCTTCTTACAGCTCGAACAGCTACACACCGAAATATATTCTTCTAATAAGCCTGGTAATAGAAAGGTAGGAACACAGGTATTATCTTCAACCCAACAACAGCAGAAGGGCCTCAAAGATATCATACTATTGGATCATGCATTCACAGGGTGCAACAAGACATAAGCTTCCTTCAAAGCTGCTGT
Source organism: Lithobius niger (assembly GCA_023313725.1). NCBI lineage: Eukaryota > Metazoa > Arthropoda > Chilopoda > Lithobiomorpha > Lithobiidae > Lithobius > Lithobius niger. The sequence goes on from JAHWFP010023349.1 coordinate 18,699, forward strand.
TACAACGTGAGGCATTGCGTTTAGTAGCAGATGTGTTCAACCACTCAACTTCCAAGTATTAACATGTATCGGAGGTAGATCACAGTTTTTTCGACTCTGTATAGAGCTACTCCTACTACAACATCCCTCAACTTGCATAGGCACCATGACTTCACAAAGTCTGCCACCAACATGAAGTCGGGGCTACTATTCCTCCCTCCCTCAGAAGAGGACAAGCAAAGCTTTGCAATACTTATTTCGTGTTTTCCACCAACTGCAACTATGGATGGGTAATGAGTTACCAGCTAGCTGCACTTTGGGGTGTGGAGCCTAGCAGAATGGCAATCTTGTACCTACTGCAATCAAAGATGCTGTAGCCCCTGAGGTTGTATCAACCTCATATTATGCAGATACACCACATGTTGTGGAGACAAAATAAAATTTTCGAAATTCGAAATGTAAAAATGCGATCGGAAAAGTTGTCTTTTGGCGTCACTACCACACATAAAAAAATTTCATCATTCTGAGGTGATGTCTTGAGGTGCCAAAAAGACCTTCAACTTAGTGTATGTCAATGGATGGAACTGTAAAAAGGCAAAAATGATTATTTGATTGGTTTAAAATTTAATTTTAACATTATATGTCATTTGATATTCTCAGAAACCATGTAAACATTGCTTTAATTAAAAGGAATTAAATTTTTGTTCAAAACTATGGGTATAATTTAACATCATCATATAGGTAGGCTGAAATAGCCATATTTTGGCCCATAACCTAATTATCACTGCTCTGGGAAAAAAAAATCCTTGAAATTGCGGTTACCTTTTATGGTTTCTGATATCAAACGCGGTAATGTTAAAATTAAATTTAAACCAATCAAATCATCTTTTTACCTTTTTCGCCGTTCCATCCATCGATGTATTATACAATGTTAAACTTGAAGGCCTCGTGGCATCTCAAGACCCTCATAATGACGGATTTTTTTGTGGGTTGTAGTGACGTAAACAGCAACTTTTCCGCACTATGTCGTTTCGAATTTCGAAAATTTTATTTTTCCATTCCACCCTATCGAAGGTTGGAATCTCGTTAATCCATTCAGGCTAATGACGTTTAGTGGACAAAGTGGCGACTGGTGCCAAATTTTAAGTCGCCAGTTGTCTTGGTTTAATCGCCCGCTGGCTAGTGGCCGGTGTCAATTTTCCACAATAATTTGATTGAGATCTACAAATATTCAAGTGTGAAATTCTTCTTTAATCTTTAAAACACTTCAAATGTCAACAATAAGCGACCTCTCCCTTGGAGTTTTGTCAAAGTCAGAAGTCCCAGAGTTCTCTACACTTTCCCCTTCACCACAACACAATTTTAGTGTTTTTTTCTTTTCTCCTGGTTTCCGTTAAGCTAAATCGCTTTGGCCAGCGCTTGAAAGGGAGACACTGCTATCTCAGCGGGCCAAGAGAGGCTGCTGGCTCAAGGCCTACTCCGATAGAGAAAAGATAGGAAGGGGGCCAGGTCTAATGTAATCCCCGCGCCTGTCAGGCCACGTGACCGCCTCACAATGGGCCAAACGTGCAGCGATAAGCTCAAGGCCACAACTACGCACTTTAAGGGTCTACAACTTTATAGCTTGCTTTAAAACCGTGCTCGAAATGGTTCGGAATGACCACTGGCTACAACTGGACTAAAAAACTAAATGGGATGAACTCACATTTTTTTTTAGGGGAGTCAAGGGAACAATGACCGCTAAAAAAAATAAAATAACACTATTTTTCAACTGAACATCGAAGAAATTTTTTTACGGACCTTAGTTTCTAGTCCATGTTTTTTTTTTATGTTATGGAATGGATCAAACGAGAATAACTGGCACTACAACTATTTTTATTTGGTCCTATTTTATGATTAAAGTAGCATTCCGTAACCGACGACAAACCTATTTGTGGATAGGTGGAAAACGAAGAAATGGGCACGCCTTTTTAAGTAACTGTCACATTTTTAGATGATTGCCCATTCCTAAAATGAAACAAACTGGATGAACGCCCATTCTTGAAATAAAACAAGGCAAAACTCTTCGAAATTTTATAATAAACCATTTTCTGTCGTAATTTTTTCTTCAGATAAATGAAATTGCCTAACGGTCGGCTTTAGAATGTAGTGACATAATCAGCCCAAGAAAAGGCCGCCAAGGTTAAGTCTATTAACCAGCTAACTTGGCGCATTGCCTTCTTCTTTAATGCATTGATTTGGTTTGCATTTCTAATTTACTCATTTAAGATCGAAGACAAAAGAAATAAAACTATACTCAAGTACGAGTGTTTGTCTACACATACGTCATTGTTCAATTTCTAGCCGTAGGAGTATAAAGTACTACGTTCAAGGTATTGTACAGTTTCAACAGCAGTATTGGTTTTCTTTTACTTCACTATCACATCTTCGGTATCTTTCCACAACGAAATATTGTTAATCAGAAGCACGCCTTGCATTGATGGCGCTTGTGTTGCTACCATGGTAACGGCCATCGACCAAGTCACCTGGGCAGATTCCTATGGCAGTGTTTGATAAATGCACTGACGTATCAATCCATGCGATTAAGATAACGAATTTCTCCTGAAAGAAATAATTTTTCCTGTGGCTTCTAAACTGAAATCTTCTTTAAAACTACAATTATTATTTTCAACGTAGGTGAGAAAAAGCACTCTTCTTGATAGTCGATTGAAAAAACCACAATCACATAAATCACGAACTGTATGTAATTTTCACAAATTGATGGTTTCCTTGGTCACAATAAAAACCATGAATGTACAGTTCCGGTAAAAAAAAAACGCCCTTTTTTGTTATATCGAGGGTCGTAATAACAACCATGGAGAAAATCAGTTATCTCGAAAACTACTGGACGGATTTTCTTGAAACAAAGGCTGAACCACTTATTAGATTGTCTACTGTATTTCTACCCTTATTAAATACTTAACTGACTGAAAATAATTGGCCGAGCGAGAAAAACTTAACGATATCTAATGATATCTCGAAAACTAGTGGAAGGATTTTTATGAAACAAAGACTGAATTTCATATTACAGTTTTTTGCTGAATATTGCATGTCAAACGTACAGAAATATAGCATATATCATAATAATTACTCCAGTTTTTGTTTTATGCAATTCTATCCAGCAATTTATGAGATATATTATTAGTTATCAACTCGTGCTGCTCGCTCGGCCAATTATATTTGGCTATTTACTATTACATGTAATACGTATAGAAATGTAGTTGCTAGCATAACAAGGAACCCAGTTTTTGTTTCATTCAATTCTGCCCAGTAGTTTTCGAGATATCGACATTTTCGTTCAGAGTTACATACATTAATCCGCAACTTCTTCCCTATAACGAAGGCGTTTTTTTTTTTACCGAAACTGTACAGTTTTAATACACATGATGGGTGGGTGGGACTAACCCAATATGGTGGATCTGTAGTAGTGGATCCCACCCAATCACGTGTTTTTAAATTGTTTATTCAACGTTTTTATGGTGACTAAGGAAAACATCTATTTCCGAAAATTAAATACAGTTCGTGATTTATGTGCTTGTAGTTTTCAATCGCTTATTAGGAGGCGACTTTTAGTCTTTTTGAATCTTCCAAGTTGATTTGTTAAAATTTGACAGAACCAAAATAGTCACTGTCTTGAAAGTTCAGACAGGGGGTAGTAACTCTTACAGTCGCAATGATCACAACGTAACGCCACAGAAGGGTTAATTAGCGCAAATAGCACTCACCACTTGACAAGGACCGCAGAAGCACAGACAACAAGGTGCTCGAAATCGTAACTCAGGCCAGCCCACATTATTGCGCTGCTGCAAAATTCCAAAATAATTCGTGGAATTTTTCTAACAAACCGCATATGGCAAATATTAGCTAACACAATGCACCTTCACGAAATTCGCTCTCCATATTATTGTTTGCCGGCCATTTCAAAGCTGCGTGATCGCAACGTACGGTGGCTTGTTGGGACACACAACAACTTTTTTCTTCACACACAATACTTTTATGAAACCGGAACAAGATGGCTACTGGCACGGGCGCAAGTTTACCATACGTCGTCCTAGGTTGTAGTGTGTCTTTAACTGGTATTGAAACGCCGAAGTTCCGATTTCATGAAAGTTTTGTGTATGTAGAAAAAATTTGTTGTTTGTCCCAATGAGCCACCGTAGTAACAACATGCGTTTCTCCCCATATGCCCTCCAAACTCGTGCCCTCACGATATGATGCTTGCCGAGCATTGTTTTCCAGAGGAGTGCCCTCCTCCCGTAACGAAGTGAGTATGTTGCTCTAAGGTTCAGCCTAAGTTATAGCTTCTAGCTGGTTGCATTGCAAGAAATATACAAAAAGTAGTTCCACAAAAAAAAAAAAAAACAAACGACCCGATCTGAGATAAAACCTCACGCGTAAACAACAGCATCATCTTCCGATATTTTCAGCAACCCCTTTCTAACATTTGATATATACTTTCCAAATGTCAGTAACTTAATATTTATCACGTCACAGCCACCAAAATTTAAGTAACCCACATTGAACTTTATGCTATATTAACTACTCGTTATCATTCTTCTTGCATCCAGTACAGCTAGGAAAAAATCAGGTGTTGGGCTCAGTAAATGACTGGCTACCAAAAAACGTAATCTTGAAATGTTCCAATTCATATAAGATCGTCGAAATCAGACTACTGTGAAGACGTTTAAGTAAGCAACGGCACGTCTGGTAGGAGAGAAGGCTTTAGGGGAAGCTTTTCAGGACAGAATGCTTCTCGAAGGGGCAGCTTCAAGCCCGCCTTGAGCCTTATTCATTTTCGTCAGTACGAACATGAACACGGAAGAAAATAATAGAAGCGGTCATTGGAAAGCGGTGGTTCATTAGCCGTGGGGGCAGTTTGAGACACATGATGGCTGATATTTACGTGAACGTAAACATGGAAGAACATGCTAGAAGTGATCATACAAAGAGTAGGACGGGGGGCGGGGGTTTGGAGTAAAATTTGAGGATGCGCTGATTGAGTGAGCGATTTGAACGAAAATCAGCATTTACTAGCCAGTGTATGCAAAACATTTAAGGAACTTAATTCGGTCAAACATGTACGTACACATGAGCGTCAGTGCCGTATCAGCGTTGCAGACCGTGCATCCAACACCGCCTCACTCAGCTAGTGTGAGTGGAGATCGCGGTGTGACAGGAAAGCCAACTTCGAGCGCCTAACTCAGTTAGGATCGTTGGCGAAAAAAAGCTCCTCCCTGAGAGCTTCTTGCATTACTCTGTTGCTTGGCGGTACAGCCCAACATCCGCAAGGCGCCAAGAGCGTCCTGGAACCCGCCTCACAACAACCATTAAAGTTTTATAAAAAAAAAACAGCCGAAATTCTAGTTTTGAGTTCACGATCTAGATCTGTAATGCAAGCTTGTTCCGAACATTAGCACAGGTTCAAAATTTCAGTCAATTGTACTGAAGTGGTGTTGAGCAGAAAAGAACACGGGCCGACTTCACCCTGCACACTATAGTTTGTTCCACATTATGTTTGCAGGAAACTGATGACGTCACGATTCCTTGCATTACGAGGGCAAAAACATGTATAGTGTCCGCGGCCCATCTTGAGTTCGCCCCAGAACGAACACAAATAATCGATTGTGCGTTTTTGGTCGCAGAGGTCCTTGTTGATATCCAAAGTAGTTACAAAAACAATGGCGGCCGTCGATTAAAGCCGCCCCCTCCAGGAAGAAGTAGTCGATCACAAAATACGTGCAGGATCAAGATACACCGAGCACACTATAGATCCCACACTTGTAAGTTCTACACAGTTACTGTTAGAAGATACGAGTGAAATATTTACGTTTTTTTTTTTTTTTTTTTTTTTTTTGTTTTTTTTTTTGCACTCGTAGTGAAAGGATACGTGACATCATAGAGTAAGTTTCCTGAAAACAGAATGTGGACGAAACTACCAATGAAGCACAACAAAAAAACCGCCGGTTAATAATTTAACCAGGCTTTCTATACAATAGAAGAACAACGCTTTTCATTCATTAAAACCAAAAACACACACCAAAATTCTATTAAAAGCCTCCGAATTTTAGGGTTTTGGAGGTTTTAATCGTTACTTCATTGTAGAAAGCCTGGTTTTACTGGCCTGTACCAATATTAAAGGTCAAAATATTGGCGTTTTGGTGTTGTGCTTCATAGAAATCGTGGGAGAGGTCGGTCCCCTACCCTTTCCGGCTTCGAATTTAAGTTTTCATTTTTTTTAGCAGGAGTTTTTCTGCATGGGGAAATTACGAAGGGTCCAAGGTGGGTGTAATACAAGGGCCTGCAACTGCCTGGCATTTACGATTGTCATGCTTAAAATCCTAGAGTGATACCTAGAAACACGCCTACATTTACGTGGTTGAGCTGAAATAATCCAAAATAAAGCATTAATTAAGCACCAGCACGAGAACACTGCGTAGTCCTAAAACATGTAATTAATAAACTTAATATCCGCCGTAAAAATGTATTTTTTCACTGTAATCCCCCCCCTCCACACTGTACCTCGCACAGAGGCCTAATTGTCACAAAGTATACAAAATATGTGTGTATCTTAAACTTTAAATCCAAATACGATGCGTTTTATAAAATTCGATGCCTTACATATTTATTCCTAATATTTATCGTCACCTAAAATCCATATTTGCAGACAACCATAATCACTCATGCGGCCTTTCCTGTTTGAGTGTTATCCCAATCTGCCTTTGTTGTCTGTAATTTAACGCCGGCCAAGTGAGCGTGTGAGACTTTAGTCTGAGGCGGTTACAAGGCATGTACAAAGTCATTTTAAGGCTAGCAGGGGCCGGTAGCCATTGTCCAATAACATTAGGGAAGTTAATATATGAATTTCAGTAGGCAGTTTCGTTTATAACCAGTCACAACACAACCTAACCTAAGGTGACCAGGGTTTAACATATTCGCGCAAAACAACGCCAACGGGTCACCGCTGTGCACTCTTCAAAGTACAGCCTTCACTAGAAGGGAAAAAACTGTGAAGACACCTAACCCCCGCCCCCCCCCCCCCCCCATTTTCACGTTGTTCTACTACCCGAGAAAAGCCTTTACTTGCCATGTATGCAGAAGACGGAGGCAAGTGTGCAAACCTAATGCGGCGCAAATACGCCGTGCGCACATAAATTGTTTGGAAAAATATTTGCGCGAGCCAAGTAGAAACTCTATAGCCTGCGGCAGCCAGCTGCAAACCATGGATATGAATAAAACATGGCGCCACTCGGGAAAATGCAACTAGATGCCAACGCAACATACATTATATACTACTCGCTTGTTGGGGAAGAGGGCGATAGAAGACAAGACAGACATCTCTATATGCGGGTACGCTGGAAAAATGCTGACTTGTACACTTAGTTACGTCGACAAACGATACACAAAAAGAGAATCGTGCAAAAAAGCTGGAAAACAAAGCTGCTTTTAGCCGAGAAATAAAGCGAATGACGCCGGAATATTGTTTAGTGCACATAAGTAGATGCGGTATATTTGCTGCAATTACTGATGTTAGATTACGAAGCGGAATTTTTAACAAGTTCTACCAAGAATATATAGGGTTGGGGAGGAGAATTTGTGACTGAGACCCCTTCCGAAAAGTCTTAAATTCATTCCTATTAGTTCCGTCTAAGTTTATAGAGGGCGCCATGAGTTTTATATGGGAATTTCTACTCAGTTTTCAGCCTAAAATTAAACTAGACTAAACGAAACCAGCTTGTATTTAATTATTATTTAGTTTAGCTTAGTTGTAATTAAGTTTACTTTAAATTTGGGCTGAAAAATGAGCAAACATTGACAGATGGAACGCGTGGCGCCCTCTGAAAACTCGGACGGAAGTAATAGGAATGAATGTAACACGTTTCAATAGCAACTTTTTAGAGCTACAAATTCTCCTCCCCAACCCTATAAATTCTTGGTTTTAAGCACTTGAAAAGGACACAGGTTTTAAATGCGACCTAGTTCTGCCCTCATCAAGTGTCTTGTACTCAGGGTTAATTTGGTACATTCTCATTAAATGGGTAAATTATTCACTTTTTTCACTGACTGGGTAAAATATTCGACCGAGTTGAAGCAGCACAAACTACTTGAAAATGTGTCGACTAATTTTCGTTCGAATCGATATGGTCACCTCACTTTCCTAATCTGGAACTTGTACAAATTGCATGGGATTCGTAATGAATAATGCGACTTTTATTTTCCTAATTTAGTTTTAGTTCATTATATCTTTCGTTAATAGGTTTTCGTTATTTATAACGATGAAGAAGAAAGGCAGTCGATTAACTGTGTCTATAGTGTCCCAGGCCTATCGTGAGTTCCTCGCAGAACGAACACAGATAATCGATTGTACGTTTTCACTAGCAGAGTGCCTTGTTGATATCCAAGATGGTTACAAAAACAATGGCGGCCATCGATTAAAGCCACCCCCTCCAGGAAGACGTAGCCGCTCACAAAATACTTGCAGGACTCAAGATACACCGCGCACACAATAGTCCGTAACTGTGACTCCCACCGATCACCCATATCATGATTAAGACCGCCCGCAAGTCCTCCGTCATGGCAGGATTGAGTGCATCAGCCGGGAATCGAAACAAAACCACCCCGCGTGGCAGGCAAGCATTCAACCAATGAACCAATGAATGCCATCCTGCCACGCAGGTGGCCTGAGTTTGATTCCCGGCCGATGCGCCAAATTCTGCCATGACAGAGGACTTGCGGGTGGCCTTAATAATGATACGGGCGATCGGTGGTAATGACAGTTATGACGTGCGTACAATAAAGTAAGTAAGAGCCGTTAATAATCTTGCGCAGATAGATTTAATGGTTCAGGTATGGCGTTAGAAATGCTCTCCCGCCAATTAAAAGAGCTAGGGAGCCGATTATTGTGTCCACGGTGTATCTTGAGTCCTGCAAGTATTTTGTGATCGGCTACGTATTCCTGGAGGGGGTGGCTTTAATCGATGGCCGCCATTGTTTTCGTAACCATCTTGGATATCAACAAGGCACTCTGCTACTGAAAACGTACAATCGATTATCTGTGTTCGTTCTGCGGAGAACTCAAGATAGGCCGCGGACACTATATAATCAACGCTAAAACTTATTATGAAAGAGAAACTGTGAATTAATGGACTTGATGTGACTTATATTTAGGGCAATTTTTAATTTCCAGTGTTGTATACACATAAAACACAACATTTTCGCTTTAAATAAGCATGCAATTTCTTTTCGTGTTGGATGCTGCTGATAAGAAGCAATTTTTCTTCTACGGCTTAATTGCCCTTTTAAGAACTAACTTCATTTTATGATATGCGAGGTACCACCTGCTTTTAGTGGTGGTGGTGGTGGTGGTAGCGGGGCGGGGGGGGGGGGGGGCCCTTTCGGTTTCTTTCTCGGGGGTCAATCAGGCATGTTTTAGGCTTTTTTTTTTAGAATTTAACGTGAAACGTGGGTAAGCCGTGCAATGGCTAATTCCGGGCCTTAAGTTCTGCTGTTCTCGTAATGCTTATGCTACTACTTAGGCCTAACGTCGTCTTGTCTTTTTCAAATTTAGAAGGGTATTTTGACCTCAGGAGTTCGTTTTTCCGGTTTTGGGCATTAAGCCTATTTTTACGCCTATTTCGTTTTTAGGCCTATATTTCAATTTCACTATTAGCAGACAATTTCCGCTCATATTCAATCCGTTAACGTTAGGACCCGTCATTTTTGACACGATTTCAGCTAGTAAGGTTATATGAATTAGAACTAAGCCGCACACACGTAACAAGATGATAACTACGAACTAGATCAGTTTTCCAGCCAACTATCGAATTCTGCAGCCCTGTACAGGAAAGTCGGCTTCTCCATGCAATCCAATCAGACACCCACTTGCTGTCGTGGTTAGGTTTCTACATCGAACGAAGACTATAACGATCAATAGGTCTAGACATTAATGAAGTTTAGTTGCTGCAACCGGACTGTTTACGTTTTCTTTCCGACCCTAACTCTTCCCTCTTATATATACCACGCGTCATGGCTGTTTGCTGTGATGTGCACATCACGTGACTGGGCTAGTCCAATCGGACGGCCAAACAGCCGTTGTTCTCGTTCGTCATTGGTTAACTCATGGTGACGTCACGGCAAACAGCCATTGCGCATGGTTTTTTTTAGGACTATTTTGTGTCCCAAAAGAAGAAATACAAAACCTAAACAAAAGTGTAACAAACTGCATAAATTGGTTTGTGAAACACACCAGGAATATGTTTGTTTGCAGCTGTAGATGTGTCTTTCCATTAAAAATAATAGTGATTTCACATGGTATAAATCGTTTCGAACTGGGGTCTCGGGCTGGCCACAGCCAGACGCGGCCAGCCCCCTTTAGTAGGCTTTGGAGGGGCCAACGCGACTTGATTTCAGATGGTTTAAATTACAAGAGACCATTGTCTCCCTCGTTTGCTTTGACAACTGGTGGCGAAATTTTTTAAAACTACAATGAAGCATTGTTAGCACTTTCAACAAAGCGGCACGGCGCGCCTTTCGGATTTCAGACGGAATAATTAACGCATGCCGAGTAGAGCCATGTCAGCAGAAAAGGGTACGTAAATTTTTCTGAAACCCATGTAAAGTCCTGTTCGGTGCCGGGCTGGGGGGGGGGGGGGGGGTATCTTACCAGTGTGGGCGTTTAGTAAGCCGGGGAGGGAGGGTGGAATCAGAAATCAACTGAGCGTTTATTGAACTTTAAATAACTGTATTGGATGTATATAAGACTGACGTTTGTATTTATCGAGTTTTTGGGGCGTGTGCCAGACTCTGTCCGTTAATACCCGAATACCAAGAAGATATCTCCTTGAGCGAAGCGGGACGATGCCAAAGGAGCGAGCGGAGCCAGCGATGTGGCTAGTATACATTACAAAACTAATCTTCCTAACAAATATAAAAGCATCCTGGCAACAAAACCAGGGCCGTAGCGTCTAGGGGGGATGGGGGGAGCTCCCCCCCTCCCACCATCCAAGAAACACATACAGCTGGCAAATTCGAGTTATCGAGTTGGCAAACTCGGATAAATTTTCACTGCAAATTCCCGTTTCCACGAGTAGTGGTTAATTGTTATCATCATTCGGTCAGTTTAAAAGTAAAGTTAAAACCGCAATTTATTGGTTTTCGCAACACTTCTGGGTAGCGTGGGAGTGACTGAAATGCTGCCTCTGATAGTTTCCGGTTGCTTCCCTGCAGCTCTCCTCATATCCACGCGACTGGTAAGAAAGAGTATGTGAGCTCATAGCTTACTTGGCCGTAAAGAGTGGGGAAAATAGCTTAGTTGGTCGTAACGAGTGGAGAAAACGATCCTCCCCGAAAATTTGCGTAGTTGGAGAAATTACAAATTGACTTCGCCGTTTTGTTTACTATGTAACCACCATGACTTAAAAGTATCATAGATAAAGGATCATAGATAATGTAGAAAATAAAAACAAAATATGCACAACACTGTATCAACACCGAGTTTGAGGTCGTTTGAAGTTGTGTTAACAATTAACTTCGCGAAAATCGTACACAGTTGACAAAACTAAAAATTGAGTTGGTTATTTTACTTCATGTAGTTCTGTTAGACAGTGCCGCTCAGAAAGGGTTTCAGTGAGAAGCAACTCATTGGTATTTTATAGGAGGGTAGAAAAGTTACTGACATACTAATATACCAAAACACAACTCACTACCAGGATTGTAAAACGTTTCTTAGGTGAAGCAGAAACATCAACAAACTCTGTATCTGCATAAAACTAAACTTAGAAAGGACTTCTGTCAAGTTATCGCCGTCTAAAGTTGTGATGTTAAAGAAAATCTAAAAAATTAATGCAGAGTTGCCTATTTGATTTACTAGTTTGTCTGCTAGCCCATCAGTGCCTTGGTTTTAGTAAAACAGAAACGTGAACTACAGCCGCAATTCATGAAAACCGGGTACAGACGGCAAAATTAAAAACTGAGTTAGAAAAGGTCAGTTAGCTGTTTGATTTTCTGTAGTACTCTTTCTGTTTTAACCTATCGCCAATACAATTTGGATTTGTATTAATGCAGAAACAATTACATTTTCCAAATCAAACTTGTGAAAAATTTCAAATGTCCAAAATTTGACGATAAGCGTCTATAAGATACCAGATTAAAAGACAAAAGCGACCCAAAGGTCACGAAATGAGCCAAAAATTACCCCAAGATCCCCTGAATCAAGGGGGTGGGGGGAAATTGGAACATGTCGATTTCAAATGTGGAAGCTTTTCTCAAATAATGCCTCAAGTTGTGACAAAAGTGAGATAAAAGGTTTCGCCAATTCTTTCGTCTTTCGACGCTCCATTTTTTTTAAACTGGAGCATGGTTTTGCGCTAAAATGTGAAAGTTTTTTACAATAATATTTCTAGGCCTAGTTGTTTGGGATAAAACTGAGAAAAAGATTTCATTATTTTTCACCGTTCGATAGTACATTAAAAAAAAAATTTTCTGCCTCCCCTACTGCCTACGCTTTCCACAGCAGTCATCGTCCTTCATTATAGCCTACTGGTCCAAAATGTACAATTAAGCCAACCCCTAATCGTCAATGGCCAGCTGGCCTGTTTATATAATTCTAAACTGAACTTGGTTTAATTTAATTTGGAAAAAATCTCTAAAAAAATTATGATTTAGTCACAATTAAATTTTTACGAAACCTAAAGAATGAATAAAAAAAATAAAAAAATTTGCTTGACAATATGTTGCTTCTGTGTTCACTGGAGGCCAGATATAGGCACTAAAACAGCGTAAAATGCTGCAGCTCAGGGGCTCCGCCCTGGAACCCTCTGGGGGAGCTTACCCCCTAGCTGGGTTTGCCGGAGCCCCTCAAAAATACTTTACTGGCAGCATTACGTTGGCAAAATGGGAGTCTTGGGGGGGGGGGGGGCGGGGCACCACCACCCCACCACCACCAAGTACTCTTCGCCACGGCCCTGAACAAAACCCGTGCAATTCCTTCCGGCAGTCTGCCTTGTTTGAAACCATTAGTTTGAAATTGTGACGTGCGGCCAGAAGAGAGAAGAAACACTCTGGCTTCCTTTAGAGCCTCCCTGGCCGCTACTGCATCGTTCTTGTCGGCAGCATCCGAGATACGAAATGTCAGCCTTGGGGGCAAAGGAAGCCAGCCAACCAGACCTCTCGTCGCCATCCTTGGGTCTGACTAACCTTTCCGCCAACATCCACAATAACAACAACGGCAGCGGCCAGACATCGTTTGCCTCACAAAATGGAACACACGAGAAACAAAAAAGGAAAAGAAATAAGAAAAAGAAAGGGAAAAAAAAACACCTTTCACGCGCCCATTTCTAACCGAGAATCTCGAGATTGCATTCGTAATGCGTTAGGTGGAAAGAGCAAGGGTTCCAGAACCGCACCTTGCGGAACACCGCCAGGAATCCACCGCACTATACCGACACCGAGTTCATGGGCGAGGCCGAACTAGTTTGATGTAGGCAGGCAGAAAGGGTAGACAGCCAGCCAGCCAGCCAGCCTGCCTATATGCACCTCTTTCTTTTGCCGCAACTGCTGAGTCGATCTTGGCCGCATTCCAGCACGTCTTGCCGCAGAACAAGTGAAAAACCCCGCGGGCACGTCCTTGAGACCGGAGACGGAGGGGCCGCTTTTCGGGTCATTCTAGACATGCTAATATTCAATCGGAGCAATAATTTACGCACGCAAGGTGGAGAAATTTCAAAAATCTACCCTAGCTCGGTTCCTTTTTGCCTTTTTTTCCCCCTCCTGGCTTTGAATATCTTTTCTTTTATCAGCCCAGCTGCTGTCATTGGAAAGACGACATCTAGCAGCAGAATGTGGGCTTGACTAAAGAAGTTCGGCTAGAAATGAACTGGATATCTGAAACGGTCTCCTTGAAAGCCATGTCAATGATTAATATCTACAACACTTGACGTGAAAGATGGGTTACGCCAGCAACCAAGTACAAGATTCAATATCAACCCCTTCTGCACATTCGGACCGTCCATATATTACGTCACACTCTGGGGGAATGTGGGCGGGTGGTTGATTTATTATGTGACAATTGCGACACAGGGGTGGGGGGGGGGGAAAGGTGTTTCCAAAATGTGACGTCACAATCTTGCATCACATTTTGGTGTTAATCTAACCTTGATTTTTTGGTTTATTATTCAGGAAAACGATGATGCAATTCCATTTATATATACACAGAAAAACTCCCAATATTTAAACCCGTGGACTCTGAAGACATCTGAAAAAATACAATAAATTTAAGTGCAGGGTGGTCCACAAAAAACTGACGATCCAAGATTTTCTAGGTCCAACTTTAGTAGTTAGCACCCCTCAAAACCAGGAGAGGACAGATCTCTTCCCGTTTCATTATATTTGATTTCCGTCCTCTCCTGGTTCTGAGGGGTGCTAACTAGAAAAGTTGGACTTAGAAAATCTTGGGTCGTTAGTATTTTGTGGACCACCCTGTATAAGCAAATGTAAAGGACTTTGAAACATTGCCCCGGGGGGGGGGGGGGCCCCGGCGCTTGACTGCAGAAGTGTGACGTAATTATTAGGGGTGTTTTACATTTTGCGACATTTGTGACAAAAAGGGGTGGGTGGATGTTTCAAAATGGGTCAACAAAATATGACGTAATATGTGGACGGCTCCATAATCGGATGAAAAAGAAGTTCAACTTAGCCCAAAGGCAGGCAGCGTGTTTATCAGAAGTTTTCGGGAGCACTGTAGTGTGGATGTATGCAAGTCATTGAGCAAATACAGGTGTCATGGCTATGGCTCGGTCTCGAAGTCAAGAAAAGGTGAGATGGACTCACCCAACTAGCCTTACAGTTTTAGCCTCCTTCACGTTGAGTACGTAATCGCTAATAGTGTTCTTTTATATAATTTTTATTAATTTTTTCTATGCCTGTGTCAAACCGGTGTTGACTTAGCACGGTATTAAATCTAAAAATGACCTGATTCCCATAAAAAGCCTTAAGGTCACAATGGTGATTACGCCACTGAAAATGAATTAAGTCGTTCTCAGGAGCGCACGCGTGGGTTTTTTCTTAGCGCATGAAGCGTTTTTTTATGAAATTGTTTAAAAAAAAAACGTACCGATCACCTATCAGCACTTTCACCAAACATTACCTGGGGCCGATGACCACATGAGCTCTTTGCTCCATTCACATGATCGCCTAGAAACGAATCTAAGGATCGTCAAGAGGGAAGTCACAACTGAAAACTTGGATCTAACGAATGACTTTTATCAAATGTGTAAATTTTCCACGCTGAGTCTGGCGTTAAAACATAGATATTGTACTACACAACAAAATGTAAGCAACTGATTTTGTTTTGTTTGGTAATTTTAAAAAAAAAGCCGTGGCCCGCATATGAAAAATCACGAATAGAACGTAAAAAAAAAAAAAACAGCCCGCACGCGTCAACTTTTTCAGTACTACTCCCGAGAACCACTTAATTAATTTTTAGCGGCCTAACGGTGGTTGAATGGTTAGAGCGCAGCCGTATTGCTCGAGCGACTTGAGTGTGTCAACAACTGGAATGAGAACCCTGGCAACCGCACCAGACGTAAGAGCTAGTAATTGAATGAAAATCAACAGTTCCAAAAATGAAAATCGAGCTAGGTATGGGCTCCTGGAGCTCCGGGATCTAATTAGGACTACTTTCGAGGCTTCGACAAACTTTCATTCAGCCCTACACGATTCGTGTGACATTTTTTTATACAATAGGGGGGGGGGGGGGAGATGAGGCTTAATGGCGCGTCGACAACGTGGTCATTAGCGCCAACCTCAGTCACAGTGCAGTGGTCCGGGTTATACAATAGGTGAAAATTTATCTGCATGTGTTGCATCCCTTTTTATAGCCTGTCACGTCCTATTAACAATCAACTGACACCTGCTAGCGTAAAACATGGTCGTCTGTAACCTTAAAATTCCAGGACTTTCCCAGGATTTTTCAAGGGCTGGTCAATGAAAATTCAAGGGTAAGAAAATATTAGTTACAAACAAAATAAGACAATTAAAAGATAAAACTGTTAAATGTGAAATCTTACCAACATTGTGGCAAGATGCGAAAGATTTTGTTAAAATGACTCTGGTGAAACGCACAACCGCAGGCGTTACAATTTTTTTTTTTTTCCTTTTGTTATTTTTTATGTTGAAATAAATATACGTTGTACACTGATGTCTGACACAGAAAACCGAAACGTGATATTCTGTTATGGGGATTTTCAGGAACATTCCAGGATTTAAGGAATTTTTCGAGTTCATTATTATTTTCCAGGGCATTTCCAGGTTTTCAAGGACCCATAAGAACCCTGATAAAAGTATGTAAGACAGAGTTCACCGATCAATTAAACAAAAGTTGTTCATATCTTGATTCTTGACTTAACTTATTTTAATACGCATTTGCTAAAATCTGGTCTACAAAATAATAAAAGCCTCCCATTTTGCTGATTAACTCCTCTTAAATAAGGCTTTTTTTTACTCCAAGCAAAAGAAAAAGACTTGCATTGACCTGTCGTTAAGGAAGCGTTAGCAACACGTCAGATACCCCAAAGCTGCTTTCGTCTCTCTTGTTCCTTAAAATAGAAGCCTGCATCGCCCATGTCAAAAGATTGGCAGGGAGCAAGCGGTGATTGCAAGCAAGTCCTAATCCCCATGCAAAGGTCTTTACCCTATTGCCATTACCTTAAGCCGCTTACTTATTACACAGAACAATGTCGATGTCACACTAATTGCTTCTACCCTACTACCCCTCAGACTTGCTTGCGTAATTCCCATTTTGTCTCTTCCCATCCTCAGAAAAGGACTCTTCAAAGCACACAAGCAAACGCAAAAGTTTAAAACTATTTAGGGGAAATATGACAGCTTCTGTTATTGCGTGGACGTTAACCCTTAATTGCCTGGAAATTAACCCTTAATTTCCAGGTTTTATCTACAGCGATTCATCCATTTAAAAGGTAGGAACCCAATATAACTCCCTGAGAATCAAGACGAATGCTGGAAGTAGCTTTTAGTCAATCTCCTGTCCTCTTGCATATAGGGCTGAAAGTAAGGATGCGTCGAATATTCGGTAATTATTCGGAATTCGGCCTATTCGCCCAAAAATTCAAGCATTTGGTATTTAGCCGAATATTGATTTGGCCTAATAACAACATTCGATATTCTTGGCTATGTACTGATTTGGGCCGAATATTGATTTTGGCGTATAATTCCATTTTATGCGCAATACGAAGCTCGTGACTTCAAGTTCACTTGCATCACTTCTGAGCAGAAAAATGGAGCGAAGCTTTTCCAATCATATGTCATTTGGTTTCAACATCACAAATCTTTCATATGAAATTAGCTACAAACACACCTAACTACAGGCCCAAAACGGCGGATAATTTGATTGTTTTTGTCAGGCAGATTTCCCGCTGGGGCTGTTGCCCTTGCTGTCACTCCCTCCTGCTCACTTAATTTTAGTGGTGATAAGTTTCTTCCCTGGTTACCGCCCTTTACAACCTTGCTTTGTTGCCTATGTTGCCTGTGGTTTGCCCATTGTTGTGGGCGTGTTTTACTGATATTGTTAGCCATCAGCTTTTTCTCTTCTTGTTCTCTGGCTCCTGTGCTAACTAGCAGGATAATGGCTCTTGTTAGAGCAGAGTTTTCTTTCACCTTTTGTCTCTTGAAACCGAAGGAGAACTAGGGCTTGCATCCCTCCCATGCTGTGTTTACCTCCCAGCCATAGCCATGGTGTAGGACGGCCTCCCCGGATCCGTATGAGAGATGTTGGTGATGGTTTGTGAACACGCCATGAACTTGTAGGTCATAACGTTTCCATACTCTTAACCAACAAATGAGTTCAAACCCTTTCCCCTCAGGCCACTTACATAATACGAAGACTTGCCATGTCTTAATATCCTGTGTGCCATATTATCTGATTGAATCTCCCTTCCCGTTTCGTTCATGTCCAGAACTGGGAATAAAATACAGAGAAGTTAGAGTCCCCACAATATTGCCGTCTCAGTCTGTTTATTTCCATTACCATACAGTAAAGGTGAACGTCCGGGAAGTTCAGCGGAATGTCCACGGAATTTTTATATCCTCTGATTGTCTTAACCTTTCTGGGGCTGTATCTGCCCTGGAGTGATTGTCCTCCTAAATGCGACTCGACCTCAGAGGTCCCGCCATTGTGGCCCGACCTTCCCCCCTTTTCCGAGTTTAACTGCTTTAACCCCGCCAACTTAGACGGTTGTGTGTTGTTCCTCCATCATTTCTGGTAGCATAAAATTCGTCCAGATCATTTCTCATAGCATTTTGATGTCAGTTTTTACTCGAATTTGAGCTTTTTACCTTTTTTTTCACACGACTGTTCTTATTTTTCACATTTTATCTCATTATTTTTCACATTATTTTTTACCGTTAACAAACTGTCACGTTTTTCACATTTTGTCACAACAGCAACACCCATGCAGCAGGTATGTGATGAAAAAAAGTCTTTAACAAACTAGCAAGTATCCTCTCAGCGAATCTCTTTTAGATGCTTATGTTTGCTATCAAAATATCCTCTCAGCAAACCTCTTTTAGTCGCATCTCGTCTACTAGCTAAATATCCTCTCAGCAAATCTTTAGTTGTATCCTGTATACTAGCAAAATATTCTCTCAGTGAATCTCCTTTAATTGCATCATGTCTACTGTCAAAATAACTAATCAGCAAATATCTTTTAGTTGCATCCCATCTACTAGTAAAATACACCTTTAAGTAAGTAGCTTTTAGTTGCATCATGTCTACTATCAAAATAACCTCTCACCAAATATTTTTCAGTTGCATCATGTCTACTAGCTAAATATCCTCTCAGTAAATCTCTTTTATTTGCACCGCATCTACTAGCTAAATATTTCCTCAGCGAATATCTTTTAGTTATATCCCATCCACTATAAAAATATTCTCTCAGCAAATCTCTATTAGTTGCATCCCATATACTAGCTAAATATCCTCTCAGCAAATGTCTTTTATTTGTCTCTTTTAGATGTATCCCATCTGCTAGGAAAATATCCTCTCAACAAATCTCTTTTAGTTGTATCCCATCTAATAACAAAATATACCGCTGAGCAAGTCGCTTTTGGTTGTATCGCGTCTATTACAAAATACCCTCTCAGCTTATCTCTATTAGTTGCATCACGTTTACTATCAAAATAATCTCTCAGCAAATCTCTTTTAGTTGTAACCCACCTTTTACAAGCAAAACTGGCTCTCAGCAAACCGCCTTTGTATTATATCCCATCTACTAGCAAGATATCCTTTCAGCAAATCTCTTTTGATTGCATCCCATCTTGCTTCCAATTGACGAAACTAAGTCCCCTATTTCTGTGCTGCATGATTTATATTCTTCTAGGTTCTTCGCCTTGACAACTGAAAAATGGTCTATTGTCAACGGGGAACATCTTCATCCCTTGACCCGTCTTCCTTCCTTCCATTCCGATGCTAATAAACGGTTTGCGCAAGAGTTGAGCAGCGCTAATCACGTTGCCTAGGGAACGCGTCTCCTTGTTAACATCCTGTCAATCTGGCGCAAATTACCACAGGGCGAAAAGCAGCCCCTGTTAAAAATGATGTTTCTTTCTTGTCAGTACCAATTTCACGCTTACTCGTTTCACTTCATAACGCACCTAACAACAAACTTAAGCCACTTCGGGTGGCAGAATTAAAGCAACCTCAGGTTACAATACCAAAACGTAATTACCTTGCAAGTGATGCTAGTAGTTGAAACTTAGACAAGGTTGTAATGCACAGAGATTACAACTCCACGTTACTAGCACCACCTTCACGTTTAACCACCATCGTTTTACGTTAAACCTAACCTGGGCATTGATGACCACATTCCTTCAGTGTTTGTATTCGACGATCACCCGACTGAAGGTGTGACATCAGCCTGATGGCTGCAAAGCCTCCAATATCGGACGACATGACTTCTGATCACCGACAAGTCTGCGTTCTTTAGTCTGAACATGCCAATCAAGGCTACAATAAGTGGTTCATGTTAGTGAATCTTCTTCATTCCTTTCGCCTCCCCCTCCCCTTGCCCTTCTGTTCCCATCATCTTCATCCCTTTTCTCCTGCACGACAAGAGACGTAATGCTGGTTACAAATCGCTGGCTTTGGTGCCTATCAATGGGACGCATCGCGACGAGGACAATGAAGCCCCTACGAGCAGTCAGTTGTTCGAAGACATTCTCTCCAGTTTCCTCTCTTGTCACGAAAACAAAAGACCCCCTTCTTCTTTGCCTGATCGATAAGAGGTGCATTCGACAGTTCAGGTCGTATACGACGTCATAGTTAGCAGCGCTGATACGCGTGTTCCATCCATGTTCCTCTAACATTCTAAGGAAAATCCATGTATAAAGAACGAAAAGAGAATAAATACACAAAGTAGATGCAAATAACAAAGCAGGGAAAAGTCCTGGGCGAATTAACAGGCGAGTAAGATCGAACCTGTTAACTTAAAATCTCCTTTCTACAACTCTAACGAAAATTTAACTACCGTAAACGAGTAATTAGCAGGCAACACACGCAATTAAAAGACGACTTTGCTGAACATAAAATCTTATCCATACTGTGTCAAGCTGCAAGACAAAGTTCTGTTATGCTTAAAGACAATAGCGAAACGAGGACTGGCACTACAACCACTTCAATTCTGTTACGGGGAGCGATTTTACAAATAAATACTGACACAAACCTAATTTTGCTACCCAGTTATTAATTCCTGATAAGCCCATATGGCTGTCCATTTTGTAAATAGCGATTTTATTTTAAAATTGTGTACAATGAGTTGCAACGTTTTTTTTTAACGTTCACGTTTCTTCAACATGGCCTACACAGAAAACAGAAACACAACTTTCTGCTACGCTAATTTCCAGGAGTATTCCAGGAACTGAAGCATTTTTTTTTTAATAAATGTGCCCAATTCACTACAAATTCGCTAATGGAAAGAAGAAAACAAGACAAACTGTTAAAATCATACACTAAGACGTAGTACATTAGGTCACCTTTACGTCCTTATTGTTTCGTCAGAGTGTTGTGAACCAGATTCGAACTGAAAAACCAATCCATCCCCAAATCGCTGACATCAAGCCATTATTGACTTGCCCATTCCTCCACTGCCTTAAACTGTAAAGAGCCACAGTGGAGGAGTGGGCATATCGATATAGTTATGATGTCAGTGATCTGGGAACGGATTGAGTTGACAATTAAAATCCAGCCATGCGAATGAACTATGTTAGTTCTTGTATACGATTTTTGCTGTTTGGCTTGTTTTATTTCCTTTGATGAATCTTATAATTTTTTTATCGCTTTCCAAAACTGGAATTATGTTTTTATTTTCGAAGACATTATCAGATACTCAAGGACCAGTACGAACCCATGGGAAAATAATTTCTGAATACATGGAATAGCTACTTATGCTTAAAAATCATTACCCCTTGGTTATCTGAAAGACCGGATTGGGGAAAGTAAAGCGATGTTAAGAAAACGGGGACACATTATTCATGGTACGAGTAGAAGTGCTAATAACCAATGCTCCAATTACACTTATCAGGGTTCGTACACAAGAGACGAAACCATTTTCAAGGCCTTTTCAAGGCTTTTCAAGGCCAGCTTGAAGCCAATTTCAAGGCCGTTTTAAATTGTTAAAAATTACTTTAAAATATTATCAATCTTTTTGCTAGCCTATACTCTATAAATAAACAAAAACGGAACGTTAAATGTTTAGAGTAAGGGTCTAAAAGTCAAAACCTAGAAGGAACACGGACAAGCTTTGACAGTCAGGGTCTAGGTGTACAATTTTGTCAGTAAGAGGCTGGTAAGCATTAGACCCTTACTACCCTTTGGTGAGCTTAGTTCTAGTCTATTCGGACAGAACGTGTGTATGAACGGTTGTAGCAGGTTTTCTTTGTTCTTAGAATATTGTTATGGAACTTTAATAACATAATTTTCTTGTGAAGTTTGGCATTTTGTCTTTTGATGCTTTAGAATTTTTTATTATATTTCGTAGATTTATGGTAAAGGATTACCATAATGCTGTCTGCTACGAATATGCTGGCATGTTACTAAATTGAAAAATAATTTTCAACGTAAAGCAAAGCAGGAAACGTATAACCATACTACCACTTGATCATCGCATGGGTCTTTGCAAGAGGATTTCCAGTTTTTCCTCAAAATGTGTTTATTGCTGGCCACCGGGTAGTAAGGGTCTAATGCTTACCAGCCTCTTACTGACAAAATTTACACCTAGACCCTGACTGTCAAAGCTTGTCCGTGTTCCTTCTAGGTTTTGACTTTTAGATCCTTACTCTAAACATTTAACGTTCCGTTTTTGTTTATTAATTCGTGTTACTTTTAGCTAAACTGTAAAACTGTAAACTGTAAAACAGTGCAGTTGACGGTCAAATTTGAGAGTTTAACATAATAGACTCTAGGCTGACCCTTACTAATCTGGCTATCGCCATTGGTAACAATAGAAACAAATCCTTTAATCTTCAGTCTATGTCTTGCAGCTGGCGTTTGCTAATTGGTGTTGTTGCATAATAACAATGTTTAAAACAATGTAAAACAATCAATCTGATGGTTTAGAGCTCCGTAACCCCTGAACCACTTGATTAATTAGAAAAGGCCTTATGAAAAGGGCACATCTACAGAGCAATACCTGTAAAATGAGCTAAGAACCAGCGTTATAGGACAAATGGTTTGACCTGCAGAGAGGACAGACGAAAGCATCCCCAGAACAACAACAACAACAACAACAAGAAACAGAACAAGAAGTTGTCTATTTGGCCCCTGTCTGTATCTCAGGTTTGGCTTGACCGAATTTCATAATTGTTGGACTGTAGACAGGCCTGGATTAGTCAAGGGGGGGGGGGGGGTATGTGGCTTAAAGGCGCGCGGACAGCGAGGGGATTAGCGCCAACCTCAGTCACAGTGCAGTGGACTATCAAGGCTAGATTCCAAATTTGGTTTAAAGATGTTTACTTTTGACGGAGTTATAAGCTCTCAAAGTTGAGAGTTTAACACAGAGGTCCTAGGTCGACCCTTACTAACACTGGCTATCGCCAGTGTTAATAATTCAATAAACATCCATTTAAAACTTATTTATTTTGCTCCTATCGCGGGACAAGTTGCTTTTCCAATACCACCCTTATACATGATTAATGAACGAAGGCACATCGTATCGTTAACAGAAGATAAGCATTTGGCTAACGAACTATTTTTTATATAAGCTTAAATTGACTGTATTTCATCAAACATAGTACGCTAACAAAATTCAAGGCCATTTCAAGGCTCTTCCAACAAAAATGCCAATTTTCAAGGCTTTTCATCAAGCTTTGAATTTTTGATTTTGAAATTTAAGGCTTTTCAAAGAATTCAACGCCATGTACGAACCCTGACTTAACTTTTCATCAAAAACGAGGCACGTGTTCCTTAAAGCTAGTGGTAACTTTTTTCTGGTGCGAAACGCTACTTATTTAATGTGGCTACAGGAAATCATATGTGAACAGCATCAATATTAGGTACACGAAAGGCTTTTTTTTTTGGGGGGGGGGGGGGGGGGGGGGGGGGG
>JAHWFP010023349.1:54007-70872 GCA_023313725.1 Lithobius niger
TAACATAAGTATATCGACGGCTAATTTAACCTGAAGTTAGAGGTCTAACGGTGAGGATATCCAGTTGAGGGTTAACGTTAACCTTTTGGCTAAACTCGGTACTAAGGAAAAATGGTGATATCCATTACCAAATAAGTTGAGGCTAAGCAATATTTAGCCTTTAGGTCGAGGACTAACTTAGCACTGAGCAGTTAGCCACGAGCTGTAGATAGCGGTGATATCCATCTAGTATTAGCGTTATTCCTGAGTTTTAACAACACATTAACAGGGCTAATTTAGCCTGAAGGTCGAGGTCTAAGGAATAAAGAGCTAACAAAACCCCAACTTAGTCCAACATGGATATCACCAACTTTTTTATCCAGTCTACTAACTCCCAGGTCGAGGTTTAGTTAGATCCAGGGTTAAGCTAGTCCGGGGCTAGTTTAGCCCTCAACTGGATATCCCCACCGTAAGGAGTAATGCGCTAACAAAAACCCGACTTAGTCCGACATGGATATCACCAACTTTTTTCTCCAGTCCACTAACTCCCAGGTCGAGGGTTAGTTATATCCAGGGTTAAATTACTCCGGGGCTAGTTTAGACCTCAACTGGATATCCCCACCTACCGTAAGTCTTTTCCTGCGTAAAACGGTGCTGTAGCCAGTAGAAATTGCTTAAAAACGACACAGGTTTGGTGCCGAAAGGATGCTCTAGTGTTGTGTACATGTTGTACTTACTACAATTTTATATAATACAACTTAAAAAGATCTCGTATTAATTTAATTTATTTAAGTGGTTAATTAGCAAACTGTGTACACAAATTCGAACAGCAAATCGGCTCTGCCTAATCAGCATTACCACAATATTGCCTTGAAACCAAAAGATTTTAAACAGGATGAAAAAGGTTTTGCTTTTCGCACTAGAATAAGTTGCTATAGAAGAAGGGCACGTCAGCATAATGGTTATTTCTGCCCTTTCTTACCGAATATGGTCTTAATTTAAGCAAACAAAACAGCTGAGTTCGAAAGCAACAAATAAAAGACCAGCAGAATAAACATGAGAACATGGAGCGGAGAGTTAAAAGCATGCAGCTGGAAAACCACTGAGAATAAACCCATACGCAGCTGAAGAGGAACAACAATGAAAGCACAAAATGCGACTGAGGAACCACCGTGATAAAGTCAGCTCATGCGATGGCTGGGGCACAAAGAATGAATGGAGAAAAGGCAGCTGAGGAGCACCGGTGAATAAACCCAGGAGATGCGACTGAAGGGGCACATAGAAATTAAGAATAAATGCTGGGCGAAATCGTTATTTTTTGAATACCGAAACCGTAATCGGTATTTGCATAATACCGAAATACCGTACAATTTTAGTGTCTAGCTGATTTTGTAATAACTTCACCAATTTTTATCCGATTTGGACATTCCAATATACCATTCGAAGCGTTTTTTCACCAGCTTTCCAACGGAGCTAAGTTCAAATTGATAGCATAAACTGTTCAGAAGTTATAGGGGGGAAAACCAATGACCAATTTGAAAAATATTTTAAAGTTGACTCAATCATTCAGGTAGAGTGAACAGTTAGTCTGTACAAAACATACACATATATCCTAATGTTTATTTGTTTTTTGTTATTGGGATTCGGTTAGGATCCGAATCTGATTTAGCCAATCGTGTAAATTATCTGGATTTGGTAAAAGTAGATGCAGTCGATTCCTAGATTTTATGCTTCGTTTTAAGATGTCTATTCCGAGCAACGATTAAACTGTAACCTGATCTCCGAGACCGATTCCAATGAAGGTGGCGGAGTAGCAGCAGAGGTGCACTGATGTTGACATCAGACATCGGAAAACAGCATGGTATGCCCTGTATCATTTAGTAGCAGTTTGGCGCGAGGGTATGCTTCATCTACCCAGGTAGGCGGATACCGATACCGGAAGAGCGAAAATAGAATACCGGTACCGTACCGTACCGAAAATTTCCGATACCGCCCAGCACTATTAAGAATGAACTCAAAAAATGAGGCTAAAGAACCACAGTGAATAAACCCACCAGAAGTGACTGAAGCAGCACAAAGAATGAATCCCGAAAGCGAGGCTGAAGAGCAACAGTGAATAACGTGCGACTGAAAGAGTACAGAGAATGAACTGAGAAAGTGCGACTGAAAGGCCGCAGTGAATAAACCAATAGCTTTGACTGAAATGGCACACAGAATGAACTGGGAAAGTGTGGCTGAAGAGCCATAGTGAAAAAACCCAGCAGATGCGGATGAAACAGCACAATGATCACAGAATACGCGACTAAAGAGCAAGAATGAAAAATACGGCCGAAGAGCCACATGCGGCAAAACACCAGCAGAGATTTGATCACACTGATGCAGCTAATGAGCCACAGAGATCTTTTTTTTTTTTTAATGTACAGCTGCAGTTCTACAAAGCTGAGTGCAACCTTAAGAGAAATGTAGTGAACCGTCAGGTTTCACACACTTCGAACACCTCGAATTCCAAATTTCATTTTTCCTAATATCCCAGATTTCAATTCCCGAGCATAGTCGAGGCTTTAGTTCTATAATAATTGAGGTTTCAACACTGTCCTCCAAAGAACCATGCAGCAAGGTGAAACAGTGTTATACCTAGCCCTTATGCATACCATCTTCTACACCACTCAGATGCAAGAAAACCCCCAACCAGCAAGGAGTGCTGCGCGCACTTCCATAAACAAGTTGTAGACATTTTCCTGGCTGGGGATAAACCTGGATTCCTGTTAAAGTTCCAACCAACCAGTGATCGTCCAGCGGGAAAAGCCGTTGAAAAGCCAGACGAATGGGTAAGCAGCTGGTGTCACACGAGCCCAAGCCTTCCGGCAGCAACTAGAAACGGCGTCCACGAGCGCCTTTAGCGGAAATTGCCTTCGAAAACGGGCAACAAATGCAGCCGAAGCCGAGCAAATCAGCCTCCATTCATTCGACACAAGCGTCTAACAAAGTAGAAAATTGATTGCAGTGCACCTTGTATACAACCAAAATGGAAGTCTAGCCGCCTCTAGCTCGCACTCCCTATACCTCCCCAACAACGACGAACAGGAATGATTCAGAAGCAGATTACGCTGCCTTGTATGGCCTATTTGTTACCTCAGCTCCGAATCCCAAACATTCGAAAGCCGAAATCGAAGACCCATTATGCCCATTCTGACCTCGTAAACAATCAATCAGCAACCGTGGGGGCGGTAGCTACAAGGCTTTCGGACATAAGCTCGCTTCGGGCGAATCTAAGCAACATCATCTTAGGGCGCGTTTACGCAAGGACAGTTTTCTCGCTTACTAGTTTTTACTTGATCAATACTAAATCTGCTGGCTGCTTCTCGCCGTTGTCGGAGAATGCGGCTTTCGAGTTGTCTATACGTAGTAACCATGACAACAACGCGGACGCAAATTTTCTCCTCGTGCCTCGCGACATGGCGTACGATGCTTGCAACATGACAGGGTCGATTTATGACAACACGAAAACAATTTTTACTGCAGTCCACGACGACGGACAGATTCCTGAATACCGGCATTCGAACGTTTGTCTTCGATTCGATAACTACGAAATGGACGCCATGTTGGATTTTGAATTCTCGCTACGAGTTGCTATTTATTCTGCCGTCGTTTGATCACTGCTAGGAGCTGTTTTTTGAGCGAGAAGAGCAAATTTTGGAAATAGCGTGAAATGGCAACAATGTTGTAGCAGTGTTTAAAATGACTGTTGCACTTTGTTCTTTGTCCGTGTTGTTATTTATAATACATTTAATTTGTTGTCTATTACCGCATTCATTTAATAGAAACGGGAAATTAATCGTAAATAAGTAACGGTTGTCTAGCAAATAGCTTTCGGCGAGCGAGTAGATCTCGTTGCATAAACGAGCCCTTAGTGAGGGCGCGTTTACGCAACAACTCGCCTTTGCATTCTCGCAGCTAGAACTCAATCGCGATGGCAAAGGTGACATTGCCATGGTAACAACGCTAAATTGATCAGCTAAATCCGAAATCGTTTGAGTAAATACATGCAGTCTTATAATCCGTGCCAATAATATAAAGAATTCCTCATGACGAAATAATTTTCCCAAACGCTTCTGAACTCACGTTATTTGTTGTTTTCGTTGCGAGGCGGCAGACATAAAACCGCCGCCATGTTGGAATTTTTGAGATGATTTCTAGCTTCTAGCTGCGAGAATGCAAAAGCGAGTGGTTGCGTAAACCCGGCCTGACGGCTTGTGGTTACGCGTCGAGTTTTATCAAATAAAAGTACTTGACTACACGGCAGAGGATATAGGGTTACAAATACATTCTAAGTAGATTTCGATAAATAAAAACTAAAGTAAAAACTTAACGTTAAGCTATCTTATCGCCCCTCCCCCCCCCCCCACAAACACATACACACACTATTTTTTTTTGGTCACATAGCTAAAGCACTTGCTAACTGAACTGGCAATATAGCATTTATTCAAACTTCATTAATGTGCGGCCGTGCCATTATGGCTGAGCGGTAGGACTGCAGCCTTTGGTTTCAAAGGTCGTGGGTTCAATTCCCTCTCAGGCAGTTTTACATTTGAGTCCAAAAGGCAATGTAAATAGGTTTGCATCTGTATTTAATTAACCCTTCTCGAGCCCATTTGGCTTTCCGTCATGTTTATCATTAATTTGCAGCAAACAGAACACTCATCACCTTCAACAGACTTTCAAGAAATATTTTAAAAATAAAAAAACGTAATAAACTTGTCCGTGAGACCTCTGTGAGCCGAGCTATTCGAAAAAAAAAACCTGCAACGCTACTTCGAAGTACAAATGTGGTGTATTGGAAGGTTTAAAGTAAATGGACAGAGTTGGAAAAGAACTTACTCCCAGTCTTAAATGGTGGAAGAAGAGATTTTGTGGGAAATCGCGTTGTCTCAATGCGGAAGTGTCAAGCTGAATAGCTTAGATTTTAATTTATAATTCAATAACGTACGGGTAACGCTCCCGTAACTTTGAAGCAGAAGTAAATTACTAGCTGTAGCACATGGATACTCCGCTCAAACAAATAGTCCCAGTTTTAACTACAGTATCGTTGCGAGGCAGAGATACATTCAAGAAGTATGCAGCCGCTCAAAAAAATAGTCCCTACAATATCGTTACGAGGCACAGAAACGTTCAAGAAGTTTATGTAGCCGCTCTAAGAAATAGTCCCAGTTTTAACTACAGTATTGTTACGAGGCAGAGATACGTTCAAGAAGTAAGTAGCTGAAAAAAAATAGTCCCAGTTTTTGTTGTTAAAAAGGCCCATCGTGTGGCTGTCAGGCATTATAATTACTACACAAAGTACATACCAGGCTTTGTCTTGTAACCAACATTTATTATAATCAATAGGCGAATAATCAATAGGTTACAATACGTTGCAGTGCTTGATAAAACGCTTTACGAGAGTTAAACGGTCGGGGCTCAAAAACTGGCCGTGTAAACATTATGAAACTCGGTGTGAGGGAGCCCTCGTCCGTCCGCGCATTTCAAGCCTATCCCCATGTCCGTGCCACCTATAAGGCAAAACTGAAAAATGCTATAATCCATTATATTAGTAAAATACTTATTTTGTGTTTTAGAGAGTATTGCAGAATTTATATTTAAAATTTTTTGTTACTTTAGTCAGTAGTTTATTTTTATTAAGTGACTGCGGTTGCAATAAGGTTTGACCTCCAGTGTCCCTTGTTAATGTGAAAAACGTTGATGCTTAACATCCCCACCAATATTTAAAAAAAGAAAGAGGAAATCAAGCCAAACAGTGGAAATCTTACACTAGAAAGAACGCAGTACAGTAAGCCACCTTTATGCACTTACATTTCGTTGGAGTGGCATGACCCGAATTCGAACGAGCAAACTAATCCGTCACCAGATCATTGACATAATGTCTTTATGGTATGGCCCCTCCTCCACAGGCATAAGGATGATACAATGAATACGTTATTAAGGTCACAGTAGTGACCTTAATAAAGGCGTTATATGAATGATCGGGGGAGGGGGGGTTGGGTTGCCAGTTCGAGTCCCGGTCTTGCCACTCTGAAGAAACGTAACTGCACACTTGTTGCTTATATTGCGTTATTTCTATAGTGTATGATTTTCGTATTTTGGCTTGTTTTCCCTTTTCCTTCATACTATTTACTACGATTATATGTTTATATTTTAATCGCCACACTTTAATGTATTAAAACCAAATTTGGTATAGGCCCTGTAGGGCTGGGTAAACATGCATACCAACATTTATTAAAACCTGTCAAAGCATATCGGAAAGCTGGATCTCAGCTGCAATCGCGGAACTAGTGTTCTTCTAAAATCTTCTATCGTGCGGAGGCTTTTCCCGACACAATTCTTTTCTTCTGTGCCTGCAACCGTCCGCCCGAATGTCTGATAACAAATAAAAACAGCATACCATGTTTTTGGCCACAAATTTCGTTCTATAAACGAATCAGCAGCTTGGGCTACGCATCCTTACGTATAACCCTATCAATTCCTATTTGTGAGACCCCTATCTTCTGTGTAGGGAGGAAGGAACCAATCGAATTACGAGCCTGCAAGCCGCTGAGCCAATCAGGCGAAGCGCCCGTTGGCGCCGGAAGTGGTCACGCGGGAGTAGAGCGAACCTCTTTGCTGGCGGGAAGGAATCCTACTGACGGATCAGCATTTCCCATCGGCAGGCAGGAGGGAGTGATTGAGCTTGTTGAAACGGCTCTCTATCCCATAAAGCACCATCAGTAGATTGCCCCCAACGCCAGTCACAGCTCAGAAATCATGGCGACTGCGACGTTTCCAAGGATGTCCGGGATTTGGTGGGGACGAATAAAATTCTACCACGTCAAACCTATCTTACCACACCAAGTTAGAGCGACAGGATAAACCCGCTTCTTTCAACGAATACAAATGTGGTGTATTGGAAGGTTTAAAGTAAATGGCCACAGTTGGAAAAGAACTTACTCCCAGTCTTAAATGGTGGAAGAAGAGATTTTGTGGGAAATCGGGTTTTCTCATTGCGGAAGTGTCAAGCTGAAGAGCTTAGATTTTAATTTATAATTCAATAACGTACGGGTAACTCTCCCGTAACCTTGGAGCAGAAGTAATTTACTAGCTGTAGCACATGAATACTCCGCGAATATAATGCAGGTCATCAAAAACGGGCGAGAAGAAGTGTGCAGCCACTCAAACAAATAGTCCCAGTTTTAACTATACAGTATCATTACGAAGCAGAGATACGTTCAAGAAGTATGCAGCTGCTCAAAAAAATAGTCCCTGCTTTAACTACAGTATCGTTACGAGGCAGAGATACATTCAAATAGTATGCAGCCGCTCAAAGAAATAGTCCCAGTTTTAACTACAATATCGTTACGAGGCAGAGAAACATTCAAGAAGTATGTAGCCGCTCTAAGAAATAGTCCGAGTTTTAACTACAGTATTGTTACGAGGCAGAGATACGTTCAAGAAGTAAATAGCCGCAAAAAAACTAGTCGCAGTTTTTGTTGTTAAAAAAGCCCATCGTGTGGCTGTCAGGCATTATAATTACTACACAAAGTGCATGCCAGGCTTTGTCGTGTAATCAACATTTATTATAATCAATATGTGAATAATCAATAGGTTACAATATGTTGCAGTGCTTGATAAAACGCAACTTGCGTCCGCCATATTGGACAAACTTAACAGAAGAGCTGAACCCGTATACAACTTCCGGGAAAATCCGGCAAAAGCCAAAACCCGGAAGTCACGCGTCTACAGGATTTGCATAGACAGAAATGAAAATTTAAGGCAAACAGAATAAAAATAGTTAGCGTAAGTTTAACACTTTGACAGAATAGACATATTTCTTAGCCTAAAATAAAGCATAAACCTAACAAAAATAATGCCAACAAATGCCCCCTTCTGGCATGATGTGAATATGGTTACATGGTTATATCTCATTTCTGCTGAATGGACCTACTAAATATTGCTCAACACAATTTTTGAAATCTATTGCTTGAAAGCCACTTTGTAAAAAGGTCAGCAAAATTCACATCTGTGGCAACGTGTTGCAGTTTGAAATAGACTTTTGATAACCAATCTTTTAAAAAGTGGAACTTAATGTCTATGTTCTCATATTTTCGATTGCATTCTTAGTGAATTGTATGGCCTGATTGGGGATTAGAATACATAATGGGCAACTGTTCAAACTCTTTCTACATTTCACATTTGAATACCCCTGATAAGTAATGCAATTCCTGTACTTCAGCTACTAATGCAACGTACTCAGCTTCCATAGTTCTATGTGTAACCATGGATTCTATTTTTACGACCCCATGAAATGGGTGTACCTCCTAAGTACATTATGAAGCCGCCGAAACTGCGACGGCTGTCCCTGTCTGACACCCATGAAGCACAGGGAAGCGTTTTGCACACTCGACAAGCTAATGCTATAGTTCCTAGTACTATACGCATATAGCAAAGTACATTTAGCAACAAATTTACATGCACGTTTGCGACATTTGTGTTGTATTTGTGACAACAAGATCATGGAGAACAGAATGTCTGGCCTTGTCCTAAGGCTGAGGAACAACAGACTTCCTATTAATGATCTGTATGGAAAGTCTGGGCTATCCACGAGCTGTGACACTCGTTCTTACTGACACTGGCACCGATACGTTGCACTTGTTATCGACCTGAAAATCTTTTGCCAACTTCTCGATATACATGGTTTCGTGCATCTCAATGGATTTACTCCTGCGCCTGAACTGGACCGCCAACAATGAAGAGGTGGGGTCTAACTTCATTAATTGAAAAAATGTCCCTCTAACTGACGTAACAGTCTGTTTTCCGTGGCTTCATCCCTGGTAAATAGAACCATATCATCGACATAAAGCAAAACTGCCTCGTTCCCCATTACATATACGCAGTTTAACCCTGGTATTTGCTCAAACCTGTATTTACTGTATGCAAAGTCTCATTCAATTTCTGATACCATTGTCTTCCCGACTGGTGAAGCCCGTACAGGGCCTAATTTAGTAACCAGGCTTTACCCATATTGTTCATGGTTTGAAAACCTTTTGGCACTGATACATAGGGTTTTCTAAATCCCCATACAAGTATGCACATTTCACATCCATGTGTAGGTCACGCCAACCCATTATTACTACAAGTAACACAAAAAATAATCTAATTAGTACAAAGTTTATGACTGGCGCAAACACCTCATCAAAATCAACACCACGGGTTTGTCTAAACCCTTGAGCGACAGCCGTGACCTATAACGCTTGATTTTGCCATTATTATACCTTTTAATCTTATGCACCCACTTAGTGCCTATGATTTTTGTTTTAGGGGGAGGCGTAACCACCTCATATGCATCCATTGATTGAAATTCATTAATTTCCTCCTCCATGGATTTGCTCCATTCATGATTTTGGGATGAGGACACAGCCTCTTCGTATGTTGAAGCCTCGACAACACAACAATGCGCCTCAAAATCTGTCTCCTCACCCGTACCTTCTCACACATCGGAAATGGGGGGGCGGCTGCAGATACGGTCGCTGTGGGCTTAAAATCAAAAACTGGTTTGAAGTTAATGTTTTCTTTTGCACATTATCTTTTAATTTCATTAACACTTCTGAACCGGTTACCAGTCGGCATGTAATAGTACACATCAGTTTTTCCGGCTGTAATCCCCGTTGAGCAAACTGTCTGTGACCGCCACATCCATTTACCAAAATCTACATCAGTCATTACACTTTGCTGACTACCCCCAGCTGCTTGCATATTCTGATTAGATTGGTCAGTCGACGTGCTTTCCGATTTTATTTTAACAACTGGAGTTTTAACTTCTGATGCTTTAACTACTGGAGGCCCTTGTTTCAAAGATACAATTTTGTTAAAAATTTGAAACGAATTCCTACGAAATTTGCACCTGTAAGTTGCAGGAAAACGTTTCAAATGCACCCAGATTTCTTAAAAATGCACGTACACAAGGATGAGGTGTTTGCAGCGCTCCCAGCCGAAGCCATGGCGCCAGGAGAGAGGGATAAGTTTGCTAGGTATTTCTAATCGGAAACTCCTAGGATCTTTTACATGCCACAATCGACGTGAGCACAAGGCATCACAGGGGCCTTCTCTTCCCGAAAATACCAGGGGTGGCTGAGGTCAGGATCGAACCCAGAACCTCTTGCACATGAAATGGTCGTGCTCACCATCAGGCTACCTTGCCCCTGGTGATTCCCTAGCAGGCCCATGCAGTCACCCCGAGGCCCCTGTGGGTCGGGCCTCCTCGGGGATGTACCACAGGGGCCCTGCAGTACATTCCCGAGGACGCCCGACCCATTCCAATAGCTTACAATCCGACGCTGTATGGCTTGTGTTATTACGAGAATTTCCTTTTCTCATTATTTGCCGCAAACCTGCATTTCACGCTTAGCGTCATTAAAATCGCTGGTGTTATCACTGCCAGCGTCAATGTCAAGACTGACTGACACTCCCCAACTTAAATAAGCTTCGACAAGTCTTACACGTACATCCGCTTAAAAGTTGATCTTTAGAAATGCTAAATGAGTCTTAGAAATCGATTCTTTCGTCTCACGTAGTCGCCACACGTTCTAAAACCATCCCATTAATTAAAATGATCACGTAGTGAAGAGAGCAAAAGGGGCAGATGTGGCACCGCCATCTGGTGAGCAAACCCAAAGGCCTGCAATAAAGGAAGACGCCAATCGATATTAATGGTTTGGCGCCTTCACTCGACAAACACTTTTTACCACCTTTTCCCTCTAATGGCCCAAGAAAACCTACTGCGAACTCAAATAAACCCCCCCCCCCCCAAAAAAAAAAACTATCCGATTAACTACGATTTATCGCGCAAGGAGCACAAAATGGTAACGATTCACGGCACACCTATCTGCACTTTGCGATAGGTAAATAAATAGATAAATAAAAAGGTTTTATAGCGCTTCAGCTACAGAGTGATACGTATAGCTTACTTGCCCTATGTGAAAAAAAACTGAGGTTGTGGTGAAATTATTCGGGCAAAAAAAATTGGTGCTAAATTTCTCAAAAATAAAAAGATTCATAATATACTGCTTTAGTTACAGAATGAAACCTGTAGCTTACTTTCCCTAGTAAAAATAGTGCATCGTTAACCATGATTTAATGGTAAGTTGGGTGACTTATACCTTGGCAACCATGGTTTAAAGGAAAGTATAAGTGTGGAAAACTACAATGTGATTTAGTAGTTGTGTCTTGCATAGCTAATAGATTGTGCTCAGAGAATGGTGTCCAGAATATGCTCTAATAGTGGTAAGACTATGCACCCGATCTATGATTACCACTATCATAGGGCATTTTCCCTACCGAACTCTCCTTTAAACCTCAGTTTGTACATACACCTTGTTTACTATAGTTTTACCACGGTAACCATGGTTTAAAGGAAGTATAAATGTACCAGGGGTGCTGCCGGAAGTACCAGCTTTTAGGGATGGGTCGGGTGTATTTTTTTTTGATTTCGGTTCCGGTTTCGGTTTTCACGCCCAAAAAACTTCGGTTTCGGTATCGGTCTTTGCCACCATCCACCCCAACCATATTTTCCTAATTTTTTTTTCTTGCAACAGTTGTATTACTAGCTTCAACTTACTCCTGCTTTCACTTTCAGCAGCGTCATAGACCGTGGGTATAGGTGTGGCACCATTTTCCTCTACTATTTTCGTTTTAATAGCTAGGAGCTTTGCTGTCATTTATACGTAGAAAATGATAATTATTAAAAAAAATGTAAAACAACAAATAATTTTTTTGATTTTCGAACACCGTACGAAAAACCGACACAAAATCCGAATCGGTTTCGGTGTCGGTTTTCCGTAAAAACCGAAAATTCGGTTTCGGTTACCGATCCATCCCTACCAGCTTTTTTCACATTCCCACTTTTTATTTGTTTTTTTTTTACATTTTTCACATACCCGCTTTTCATTTTTACACATTTTCACATACCTACTTTCATTTTCGTATCACCATTTCTTCGTTTACATATAGCACCAGTTTCACATTTCTTTAATCAAAATTTTTCTTGTTTCCAGTAACCATTGTAATTTCTCCGTAATTTCACTCAAGAGAGCGAAAGCGACTTCAAAGCGACTCCACCCGTAAACCAATCAATTTTCTTTTCTCTGTTCTAACCACAGGCATGCCTAGTAATTCCGGGCGCAAAATTAAGGCGGATGATATGATTGTTTTTACTTGGTTTGTGCGTTTTGTCATTATTTAACACCAACACTCGTGTTTTTCACATTTTTCACATTTTTTCACACCGGCAGCATCCCTGCTGTACTTATCGTGGTAAGATAATACAGCCGAGTTAGGAAAAAAGAAATAAGATTTTTTTTTAAATTAAGAAATTCAGATTTTATCTTTTATTTAACACGATTATTTTTAGATACAGCTTTTCATTTTATTTTGCGTATAACACTACACTGCAGGAAAATATTTTGAAAAGGAAAATCGGTGTTCAAAGGACAGTTTTAAGACTGTACCCTTCCTTTTACACCATGGTTACGGCGAGTTCGCTTTCCTTTACACCATGGTAAAACTACACACCCTTTCTTACTACAGGTCTGAAATCGTCGCAAAACCAGGTTCATTATTGCCGAGTGAAATTATAAACGGCTATTCCCAACATTATACCACACGCCATGGCTGTTTGCTATGACGGGCATATCACGTGACTGGGCTAGTCCAATCAGACGGCCAAACAGCCGTTGTTCTCGTTCGTCATTGGCTAACTCATGGTGACGTCACGGCAAACAGCCATTGCGCATGGTTTAGCAGTTCAGTACGATAGGCAAGTATGTTGGAAGTCACGAGTGAAAACATGCCAGAGGCATGGGATTGCAAACCCAGTACTAGTTATAAAGTTATTAACGAATCCAATCCATCGGCAGGTTCTCATCCTCAGGACATAACTAAGCACCACTTGAACAAAGTGAAAGAAAGGTCTATTAGCACAGTTGAGACACCGAAGCCCTAAAAACTGACTGGAAAGTGTTGTTGCTGATTTGGGGTAAAAGAGCACGTCAGCTTTCACCGTTATACACAATAAGCCAAGGGCAATTGATATGACTTCACTCAGGAGGTCAAAATGGAATTAATTATACTCTAAAAAACATTTACCAAGGGAATTTCCAAGGGGTAACACCCTATTATTATTATTGAAAATGCATCCATTGAGCTTTTAATCGGTATTTACACTTGTTCGAACACTCAACACAAAAACGAGAGCGAGAAAGAAAGAAGAGAAGAAGACGGAAAAAGAGCGAAAAAAGAAAAAGAGAACAGATAAACGACAGGAGAAGGGAAAAATGTGTCTTTCCCCATTTACGAAATTTAACAAAGACAATGAAAAGGCCAGTGGCTTCTTGGCCGGCATGCTATGCCGTGTATCCCAAATGTCAGTGGTCATCCGGTTAAATACAATGGCTGCATTCCAGAAAAAGCTGAAAAAACCTTGAGCCTATGAGTGGATATACCGGGGGTCCCAAAAGTCAAGGGTCACCCGGATGATACACTAGTGATCATGCTGATATACTAGAGATTTTTACCTTTCTTCATCATTGGGTATACAATCAGCATGAACAAAGATAAAAAACTCCGGTATATCAGCATAAACACCCAGTTATGTAACCCGGGTGTCCCAAAAGCCACACCAGGGTGATATATTGGGTGTTTATGCTGATACACCACGGATTTTTATCTTTGTTCATGCTGATGGCATACCAAATCATGAAGACAGAATATCAGCAAAAATTCCCCAGAATATCAGCATGATCACCAGTGTATCATCAAAGTATATCACCCGGGTGACCCCTGACTTTTGGGACATCCAGTATATCCACTGATAGGCTCAAAGTTTTTTGTTTTTTTTTAGCTATTTCTGGAATGCAGCCATTGTATTTAGCTCATCACCAAAAAGTGGCCTAACTCACTGATGACGATTTATTTCGGGATGGGCCATAAATGGCAAACAATAAACAAAAAAGTGGTTGAAAAATACCTATGTGAATTTTGAATGGTCCCAATAATATATCCACTTGCCAAAGTTTGGCCTAATCCTTGTGCGACCCAATCCTTGCGGACACTCAGAGGTTGGTGGTGTATGGCCTAAAATGCCAAAGGTGCCTTTCCATTTACATTGGGCAATGCTTGTGGACCTTTGGGCGAAGAACGACTGATCACACATGTGCCATAGCCAAAAAGGCCAAAAATATGCAGTTTCCAAGCATGAATTTAACACAGATCACTTCATAGATATTAGCAACACCAGTATCCCCTACCACGAAAAAAACTGAAAATAAATTAGGCTGGGACTTCGAATTATACACCATCACAGGAAACAGGCAAAGAGTTTAGAATTGTGCAAAAAAGATTTTCCCACAATGCAAACATGGTTTGACCTGTTTCAGAGCCTTCCTGTCAATTTTGATGATGTCATTCCAAGATGGCGACCTAATACACCAGCAGCTTCTGGCTGTCCCAAGTTTTTTTTAGTGTTTTACTTTTTAAAATTGTAATTATGGCTCCATTATTGGTATTTTATTGTATTTTAGGGGTCTTTGTTTATGTTTGGACTTGTTTTAGGTGAACAAGCCATTAAAGTATTGCCGAAAATTAAATCGTTTTTATGTGCATGACTATTGTGGATTCATTGCTTCATCAGGGAGCAATCCTCAGATCGATTTGAATGCTCCATTATAGAGCGGCTTGCAAACATTTATTGAAAGGTTTTATTTCTCCCTTTACCTCCTTACCTGCTATCCTACTACCTACGCCACCCCCCCCCCGTCCCCCAATTTCAATCGTTGTAAATAGTACGGGCCTTTCCCAATCTGATCCTGCCCTGCCATATCGATGTTAAAGAAGCCTAATCAATCAGTTTCCTGCCAATGATTATGTCAAGTGCAAAACAAGTACCAATTAAAACGACCATAGTTTGCTAATAAATAATTTGAAAGAGGAAGAGTTCGTTTCACTAATGCATAA
This sequence comes from Lithobius niger, assembly GCA_023313725.1. Lineage (NCBI taxonomy): Eukaryota > Metazoa > Arthropoda > Chilopoda > Lithobiomorpha > Lithobiidae > Lithobius > Lithobius niger. The sequence continues at coordinate 69,023 of JAHWFP010023349.1, forward strand.
AAATTGTTCCAAAACTTCCTGAAAAACCCCGCCGTAAAAAGTGGATTAAGCTGACAACATCAATAAATATCGGTGGATCCACAATTAGCATGATTGGGTAAGAGTCACGAATTCAGAAAAATTCGGTGCAGGGAATTCGGAAAAATCTGGTTCAGGCTTCGTACCTGCCAGTAAAGGAACTAATCAATGAAAATTTAAGGACCACAATAAGTAATTAACACAAAATGAGACAATTCAAAGACCACAAACGAGTAATTAATAGAAAATGGGACATTTCAAGACCACGAAATGAGTAATCAACAAAAAATGAGACAATTCAAGAACCACAAATGAGTAATTAACAGACAATGAGACGTCAAAAACCACAAATGAGTAATTCACAGAATATGGGACAACTCAAGGACCACAAATGAGTAATTAATTGAAAATGAAACAATTCAATGATCACAAAAGAGTAGTGAACAGAAAATAAAACAATTCAAGGACCACAAATAAGTAACAAAAAATGGGACGATGCAAGGACCGCAAATGAGCACTGAATAGAAAATGAGGAAACTCAAAGTCCACAAATGAGAAATTAACAGAAAATGAGACAATTCAAAGACCACAAATGAGTAATAAACAAAAAAAGGGGGACAATTCAAGGATAGCAAATAAGTAATTAACAGCAAATGGGACAATTCAATGGCCACAAAGGAGTAAGTCACAGAAAATGATACAATTCAAGGACCACAAATTCGTAATTAACACAAAATGATACGATTAAAAGAAAAAGTTGGTTAAATATGAACACTTAATCAAAAATCTTGGCGAGATGAAGCGGCAGACTTTGTTCCGTTAAACAATGCTGATGAAACGAAAAATATAAAATATTTATTTATTTTTTAACATACGTTGCACATTGATTCCAACATGGAAAACAAAAACAATTTTTCTGCTATGGTATTTCCAGAATTCCAGAACTTTAACCATTTTTCGAGTTTAGGCATATTAAATTCAAGGAGTCTTCCATGCCTGTTTTTGCTTTCCATGATATATTTCCAGGTTTTTAAGGACCAAAGACGAAACGCCGAAAGCTCAACAAGAGTTAAATAAATACAGATGCAAACCTATTTACGTTGCATTTTGGGCTTATATGTCAGACTGCCTAAGCGGGGAATCGAACCCACAACCTTTGAAACCAAAGGCCGAGGTCTTACCGCTGAGCCGTACTGACACGGCCTAAAGGAAAGGTCCATAGGCACCATTTAACACGTGTATCTCAGAAGTCCTGAACCAGGTAGGCCATAGGCCTATACAGTGTAGGCCTATACGATGTAGGCCTATACCATATTAGGTCTAAGGTGTACAAATCAGCAAACTATGAGCACAATATGCACCTAATGGGAGTAGCAAATGTCTTCCAAAATAGGCGTTCACTCGCAGGGCCTTGGACTCAAACCCAGAACTTAAACCTAGGACTTTCCTCTGGGTGTAGAATAGGCCTATACCACATAGGCCTATACCATATAGGCCTACCTGGTCCAAGACTTCTGAGACATACTGTATATGAACGTGTTATATGCTGCCTATGGACGTTTCCTTTTGGCCGTGTCAGTATGGCTCAGCGGTAGGACCTCGGTCATTGGTTTCAAAGGTCGTGGGTTCGATTCCCCGCTCAGGCAATCTGACATATAAGTCCAAAAGGCAACGTAAATAGGTTTGCATCTGTATTTATTTTTAAGGGCTCGTACGAACCCCGGTTGGTTCAACGGTTTGCGTTTAGTCATGGCATAGCTACGCAGCAAAACCACACACACACACACACTCTTTCTTGTACTGTCATCGTTGTGAGGAATAGGTTTTTCACT
>JAHWFP010023350.1:7183-23052 GCA_023313725.1 Lithobius niger
TTCCTCAAAAACGGAAAATCAACGACCTTTACAATCTTTTTCACCTGGACGCAGGTGACACATTTTATTGAGGATCAGCTGATGATGTCAGGGTGCAAATACCGCCTATTTCACCAAATTCTAGACGGATTTCTCACGTATTTATTTACCCACACCTTCGTCCAATTTGGGAAAGCCGTGACTCCATGGCTTTCAGATCAAGTACCATAACCAGTGGCCCCTTACGTAACAATGACGGAGTTGAATAATAAGTTTCTGACATTGTAGTCTAACAGTGTGACCTTGGCGGATGAACCACTAGCGTGGTCCTTGATAACTGATGACTTGCCACGTCAATGAACCTTAGGACAAGAGAGTTTGGTTCAAAGCAGCGTTTTTCTTACCATGTGCATATTGGTAAAACATCGCGATCACAAGAAAAGGCACAAAAAGAAAAAAAAATTACATTACGTTTCCGTTAGGACCTGAAGATTAGTAATATCTTAACAAAACCAAAACCATATAACCGCCAAAAGAGGTGATGTCCCACGAGAACTCCTATAAGGGTTAAGGGACCCACAAAGTTACCGCCATAAAAAGTATAGATATCAAAGCCAAAATGGCTGCCACCAATCTTTTCGCCTCGGTTTCATCACTGATCACTCAATCTTAACTAACTCATTGATGGTGGCCAGTTAAGCTTGAGTCATCTCGGTTTGGATCACAAACATGGTAGGTACCCGTTTTTGCTTTAATATCACTACTTTATATGGCATAAACATGATGGGGACCCTTTACCCTTACACATTTTGGTTGATAAATAGTCAATATTTACCTTTTCAAGGAACCATATGTTGCCTTGGTATAAGTATAGAATCGTTAAACAAACATTAACGCACATGCAAACTTATTTCCGCCACTTTTTGGAATTAAACGTCTATTACCTGAGCGGGAATTGAACACTCGCCCATGGATTAGACCTTAATCTATCTCCCCTCCCACCCCAACCCCAGACTATGGATTCAAAACCCGATGCTCCAACCGCTCAGCCATACTGACACGTCCAAAAGTTGACGGCCATAGGCAGCATTTAGCATGCACACATACACATAGATGCACACGTTTTTCCTATCGATGGTGTTGGGCGTTTACCACCGTGCATTCACACCAACTTTGACGAACGGATCACACACACAAAAAAAAAAACAGCTTGAAATCAAGAAATAACATGACGGAAAGCCAAATGGGCTCGATAAAGTGATTCGCTAATCAACCCTATTTGGCCTTCCGTCCTGTTATAAAGTAGTACAGAAGTTACCGAAGAGACTGTGGAACTTACCATGGCTGATTCCGGAGGTGTTTTGAAAACACCACAAGAATTTAAAGTAAGCGCAGCCACTCCGTACGGTGTCACGTAGACATTGATTGTCTGCTGCGGTGATGTTAGTGACGAGGAAAAACACTGTAATTCACTGTTACTATAACTACCAGGCTGTAAATCGAACGACGACTTGCGTGACATCATTGTGTTCAATGGCGTTTTGTTGTGCAGTACGTCATTAGGTCTTGCGTTGTGAACAGGCGTTCCCTTGCACGCAAATCCCCAATATGTGCCGGGGCGAAAGCACACGAAGTCGATGGTTATTCTTGTGGTGACCTTGTGCCCGAGAACTTGTGAAATAATAGGAAATAAATTGCTTTAAAGGGTCAAAGTAGCGGATTGGTTGTCGTTACTTAGCGTCACTCAAAGCCAGCGCAGGCTCCTTAGCTCCACATCCCCTCAACGTAATCTATAGAGCAGTGACACGACGTAGTATTATTGTATATAACTCTATGCTGGAGCCTTAATGGGTTAGCTGCAAGGGGCGCTGCAGAGAGAAACAGAAGGGCGTCATACTGAAGCCGATGCTGTGAAGAGTGATTTCTTAGACCTAAAACGCGCAATTTTTGTTGTTGGAGAAAACAACGTTATTTTAAGCCTAAGAAATCCGCTCTTCCGTTGTTTTTCCCTCCATTTTTATGTAGTGCACCTTGTAGTTATGCCCTCCAAAACCCATATTGGTGCCAATATGGCGGCAAATGTCACTGCTCTAAACCCACCTGACATACAGAGTAATACACGCCAGTCAGCGAAAAATGACACTCTCTGCGTGCTAGTTAGGCAATTCTGGTTTTAACTGATGGTCATTTTGGTCAAGTCAATCTGGTCGATGACTGTAAAGGGGACCCTGGCAATGTCCCGGTTAGTCGATGCCTGAATAAGCCTAGATGGTCGATGACTGACTGAAAAGGGGACCATGGCAATGTCCCGGCTAGTAGGTGCCACCTAGCATAGTGTGAGAGACTATATGACTTCATCAGCGACTGTGGGAACTTGGTTGGCCATTATCTAACCTCCACCCCCCCCCCCTCCCTTCCCCGGATGGGGGGGGGTTTTTTTCCCGGATCGAAAACCGGAGTTTTGTTCCTCCCTTTACCAAATTTTTTTCTCTACCAAAAAAAAAAAAAAAAACGTCCAGGAGTGTTCAAAATTGAGCCAGTTCATGTACACGTACAACATAATGCTTCATATCACTTAATCCGTCAAAAAATATTTAGTTTAAACAAGCAGGGGGAGCGACTACCTATAGTCGCCACCGTTCTTCTGTAAACTTTCGTCACTACGGCCACTGTGGCAATGGCGAAACTTTAAACTCTTAGACGCCGGTATGTTAAGTGCGACGATCAAATGTTATTACGTCATTGAGTTAGTCGAAAACCCTTGTTTTAGCTCTACGGAAACAACAATGTTTTAATTTACCGTGTTTTCAAAGTTCACTTGACTAGTGTTGAAAAAGGCGTCGGAGGGACGAACAAACTTGTTGCTGTAGTCTTCCCAGTTTTCAAAGCACGGAAGAGTGAAAAAAATAAAGTGGTTTTAACTAAAATTCAACTAACAGGTTTGATATTTCGACTGGTCTGATGAGGTTTTATGAATCAACAACTCCAGAAAGAAGAAAAAGCCTGAAAATAACCAATCAGAAGCTGGATGGAAAGAGAGAAACAGAAAAGCAGGGCCCGTCAACACATTGGTTATTTGCACCTGAATCGGCCTTAATTTAGGCCAACAGTGTAGTACATTCTGAGGAGCTGCAAACAAAAGACTGGTACAACAAAAAGAGTTATCGTTATGCCAGTGGACAACTGGCCACATCGGTGAAGGTGGCGTTTTAGTGCTCTAGTGATGAAGCGGTTCGCTGTTTCGAATCGGGGTCACACCACTTGAATGAAACCTCCGTGCATAAACTGGCTTACTGTACTACGTCACTTGTAGTGTATGAGTTCCGCTGTATTTCCATTTACTTTTCTATTATTTACGGCGAATTATGTCCGTTTATTTATGTTTCGTTGAGCCTTATGCGTGTGTATTGAATTGTATTCCCTCTCGTTTGTCTACGACCGAGCACATTCGGTCGAATGGAGTCCTAGTCACGACTGTGGCCTTAACAACAGGTTCAGTGAACAAGTGGCCGTATTGTTAAAGGCGGCATGGTAGTGCTTTGGTGGTGGATTGGTTCGCCAGTTCGAATCCGGGTCACACCATTTGAATGAAACGAAGGGGGAGAAATGAGGTTTAATGGCGCGTCGACAGCCAAGTCATTACCGCCAACCTCAGTCACAGAGCAGTGGTCCGGGTTGCCACTGTGCCACATATTACAGAGATGTTAAACTAACCCCAAATCTAGATCTTATCATAGATCTGTATCGCCTGGAAAAACGTAAAAGATGACTTACAGTACTACACTGTTCTAGTGCATGTTTTTCGATTATATCTTATTTGCATTTACCTTTGTATTACATTCAGCGATCTGTATATATCTATTACTACCAGCACAATAAGGTGGGGGAGGAGTGACTAGATCAACAGGTGCCACAACGCAGCGCGTAAAATCATGCAAACGATGTTTACGTGCTTTTAAGAGCTACAAAGAAAAGGCCAACCGAAACCACAGATGTAGTTGAGGAACGTCAGAGAAGTTGAACATCAGCTAAGCTTGATGCAGCCTTCCCAAGTAGCATAGCGGGTAGCCCATCCAGTTACCTGTCAGTCCGGAGAGAACTTTTCTGTCACTCTTATGCTACAGAATGTATCAAAAGACACTACACTACGAAAAGCACACTGCACAAATTCCTACAGCGCTATAGATTACACATCTGAGATGAGTGGGATAATAGTGTGCCTGAGATTGGGGCATCTTGAGGGGTTTCCTTCAGGTTGATAATTCTCCTTTCCATCATCCTTCCAGACGATATGCCTGTATGAATAAGATGCAGGCCTTTAATTACGAAAATGTGCCCACGGTTAAGCCAAAGGTGAGGATAAAATGGTTAAAGACAGCTGTAAGGTTTCACGTGCACTCGAAACTAAAGCAACACTTTGTTATCTGAAACCTTACAGAAAAAATTATTCGTGTTCCTCTCTGGTTTGGGCTTCGGTTCAGTTAAATCTTAACTTAAACATCAAACCACCTCGTTTTGTTTTCTAACACACGATACTTTGGCATAAGCCGTTTTACTGTACTCTTCGTAAACAATAAATAAATAAAGACGGGATAGCCAAAGGCTCACAAGAAATAACTAAATACAGACGCAAACCTATTTACGTTGCCTTTTGGACTTAATATGTCAGACTGCCAGAGCGGGGAATCAAACCCAGGACCTCTGAAACCAAAGGTCGAGGTCCTACCGCTGAGCCATCTGTATTTAGTTACTTCGTGAACAATTTTGGCGAGCATTGCATTTCACTAGCTGCGCTCGATCATTCAACGTAGGTCCTTCCGTTGGTAGTAGGCTTTGTCTGCAGCCCTGTATAAAGGGGAAATATAATTCACAAATATAATTACTAAATGGCTGTAATTTAAATAAAGGGAAGAGGAAAAAAAGTCAAATTAAAAAAAAAATCATACACTAGGCAAAATAGTACAGTGACTCACCTTTAGGTGCTGAAGGTTCACATTAGACATTCAACTCCGACAAGCTAGAGCCCTAACTACAGTAGTGGCACTAGGAATAATTTTCAGGGGGGGAGGGCACACATTGTCAACGGCTTTCTAGTAAATAACAGTAATTCGACGTTTTATCAATTAATTTACTCATCAAAAAATGCCTGTACGAATAGGCCTACGTACGAATAGGCCTGTATATATAGGCCTACGTACGATTGGGTCTGTACGAATAGGCCTACGTCGAGGAAACTATATGCGTTGTGTAAGAGATGGGGGGGGGGTCATAATTAATTTCCAGTTTCAACTATTGAATGACAAGAAAATCCCACAAGCTCGTTACTGTGTTTTTTTAACTGTTGCCATGAATACCGTTTTAGTTTGTGATTTTGTCTGAACTCTTAAAATAGTGGGGGGGGGGCACCCAGGGGCACAACTGAAATCTAGGGGGGGCACGTGCCCCCTCCACTAACACACATTCCCAGACCCACCCGTAGCGCCCCGTCACTGCCAAACTAGACAGAAGAAAATTTCGTGTGAAGAAATGCCTACAAGGTCAAATTTGCTCCACTCAAGTATAGTGAGTGTGGCGTGTATTGACCATTTTGACGTCTTTGGTAAGCCATCCTGCGACGCCATGCATCCACGAGAAGCCAGTCTGGTTAGGGTTTTATGGTACTATGGTATTTCTAATGTATGAATTTTCGCTAGTCGACTTGTTTTAACGCTTTAATTTATATGATTGAAGTCCTCATTCCAGCAAAACTAAAAAAAATAGAAATTAATATCTCCATTCGTATTCAATACTTTTCGACCAAACTTGCCCAATAGTAGATAACTGGGCAGTGGCTAAAATAAGATGCCACACAAAAAAACTACAAATGAAGTGATATCTAAAACAGAACCAGCAAGGGTGAATGAACCCGACAAGTTTCAGCCAATCAAAGTAGTGATAGCAGGGCCAAAAATGGCTGCCACCAAGTTGCTACATTAGTTGCCAAGCTAATCCCACCGACTATTACCTCACACGTTAAATCAAAAATTGACCACTGCTACCGATAGTAGCAATGGTCAGGTTTTTGACTTAACCTTTGATCTAATACTCGGTGGGATGAGTTTGGCAACTAACGAAGCAACTTGATGGCAGCCATTCTGGCTCTGATATCACTACTTTGATTGGTTGAAACTAGGCGGGATCTTTCACCCATGTGGGTTTTGTTTTAGATTAAATATACAAAATAAGCACTACACAATTCACGCAATGAGCATTACACAGGTAACGCCCATTGAAAGTATATGTTGACACCTTCAGGCTTTACTAAGAAAAAAAAAATCAATTCACTTTATCAGAGGCTAACAGGAATAGAGAAGCTATAGCGAGTCTAACAATATATAGGCTACGTTCTATTTCTAGGGCCTTTTAAATTAATTTTTAAAGTGATACCTTCTCCGTATTTATTTTTATTACCGAGAGTGCCATGGTTGTCAGCTGACGTAATCGATGTGGTGAGGTAGACCACTTTTCATTTTCTCATCCACAGTATGAATATTTCACTGACACGCGAGCGTACAAAGATTGATTTTGTTTAACTATAGAAGAATTCATAATTGCTTAGCGCTGCCGCTGGTTGTTTGGAAAATAGAATGCTGAATGTGTTGTGTAAATTATCCGGCTGATGTAGATCGAGTAGCGAAACCAACAGAGGCTGATGCCCCGCGCTGTTACCGAACAACATGGTTTCTTACCATACTTTTGTCGTTTTCATTGTTGCAAAGTCTCCGTATAAATTACCTGACCGGACAGTTAAAGTTGTTGTACGTGTGATCGGACTAAATTGAACGAAGCATTTTGCTGCCACCTACGTCCCTTTACGACGTCTTTAGTCTGAGTAAGACATGGGGAAGCAGAGGAAATTCCTAATGTTTGACCGGCTGCCATTTTGGATGGGCTCATCGTATCGAAGCTATCGTTGCGGCAATTTATTCGCCTAATGAAGACCTTTCAAATAAGGTATTCCTTTATCCCCCATTCCATTGAAAATTTCTAAGTTGGGGCCCCCGGGGGCCGGCGTAATGTCGGTTGCACGAAAAGGTAGATCATTTAACCAAACTTACATTGCCAAAGTTTCACTATTTTCTTTCAACCCCTTAAAAAGTTGTGAGGGTGTTCTCGGACTTTTGGGACACCGTGTATTTTCGTAGATATTTGGGTTTAAGCCCGATTTGTAGCCAGAGTTTCAGCAGCTGCGGTAAGACAGCGGAAGTAACGAAGCTCGCTGCAAAATGCTAGTGGCCCCGTGAATGCATCTACGTAACTAAAGTGTGCGAGGCCTATCTTGAGTTTGCTGCAGAACGAACACAGATAATCGATTGTATACGTTTTTGGTAGCAGAGTGCCTTGTTGATATCCAAAATGGTTACAAAAACAATGGCGGCCGTCGATTAAAGCCGCTGCTTCCAGGAAGACATAGCCGCTCATAAAATACTTCCAGGACTCAAGAAACGCCGCGCACACAATAGCTTGCTTCCAACGATGTAGTTTTCGATGGCCTGTTTCCTTACGTTGCGTTAATGCCGCCATGCTTCATCAACTGTGGGAATTATTAGTTCGTACTACCGCTCCTCCAAATCTATCCACAGTTAAGGGACAAGGTGGACATAAAACGTAGGGTCAAGTTAAAAGTTGAGGTTATTCTAAATCAGAATCCAAATTGATGAAATAAGGTCGAAAGTCCTGGTTCAGTTTCGTTGGTGTTTTAATAAACAAATTGAGCGATGTTAAGCTCTGGCTCGCCTGATGGATGGGGGCGACTCATGCCCAAGCTTGGGGCCTAAAATACAATGCCACAAATGTTCGGCTTACTCGGGGTTAGCTAAAATGGTCACGGATTTTGGACTACGGTTCAGTTATACAGGCAAATTTTGATACTGCGGCGTTGCAGTGAAACACTAACATCAGGTACTGGTCGGGGTTGAGTTTAAATTTGGGGAAACGGGACAAAAAGGGAAAATTTCCAATTAAAATGGCCAAAATTATCTTTCGATGCGGGGTGTTGGAGAGTTGGTGGCGGAATGAATTTTAGGTTAACACCTAATTGTTGGGAGCATCCGGCAGAAGGCCAAGTGAGCTCTAGCCGTTACAATTGACTTCAAACATTAAGTACATACAATTCACAGCTATATATTGTTACAACAATTGATTAAATAGCATCATCTCAACTAACAATGAATATTAATTTTGAAGTGACAATGGGTCATGACAATTTGACGTCGTGTGGATCTTGAGCCTGGCAGATTTCACAAATGACGTCATCAACGTAACCTTGCTGGGGTGGTATAATTTCAACGTTGAAATCCGGAATTAAACCCGCAAAACAACAAAAAAGACGTGTATTGTAGCATCACGGCCATGTAATTTTTATCTTCAGATCTCAGTTAGATTCCTATAGGACATAGTCCACTCCACGAGAATAAATGGAGTTAGTAGTTTATACCCTTTAGAGCTTTTATTGAACAGTCGAAACTCCAAGCTCGTATTCTCTTAACAAACTATGAATTAAAACATTATAAGAAAGGTCACTAATGTTTATGCGTAGATCAGTCAATCAGGGTGGAAGCTTGTGGTTAATCACCAATAGGAATTTTTCGAACGCACGTGTGCTTAGTAAGGTAAAGCCTTGTTACCTCGATAGGGATCTGTGCCTTGTTTCATTAGACGCCTATCCAACTCTGCGTCTGAGATTGCTAGCTGCTTGGCAAGTCTTCTGGGACAAACAAGACGGCAATAAGTTGTTGCCTATTAAAGGCACTTTCCAGGATTGGTATTCGGCTTGTTTCCGCAATTGTCGGGAAGAGGTGATGCAACCCGTTTGCGTACTGGTCACACCAACCTTACTCATTGTTTCCTTTTGAGGAGGGGGGGGAGAGGGAAGGTCATCCCTCCTGATTGTCATTAGTGTCGTCAGCCACTCACGGTCAGTCACATTCTTGTCGATTGATGGTGTTCTTCAACGTATTTGCCTTTCGTAAGACAGAACGTGTCAATTGATGATGGTCTGCCCTCCTATCCGCGGTTTTTCAATTTTTGCAAAAGGAACAGAAATAAGATAAGATCTATATTTGGGGTTCGGGTAATATCTCTGTAATGTGTGGCGCAATGGCAACCCGGACTACTGCACTGTTACTGAATTTGGCTGTAATGACCTAGCTGTCGACGCGGCATTAAACCTCAGCCCCCTCCCCCTTCTTGATCCCACTCCACTAGCTGAAATCTAACACAACGTGAAGCAGCATGGAAGGCCAAAGACTTAAAATATCGACAGACAAACAGTAAGCCGTCCACACGCGATAGCATCGACTTTGACGGCGTTGGCATGCTGTAAAGTCGGATATAAGCTGGCGTGCTGTGTTTTCAAGGCGACTAGATGGCTGAATTCTTATGCTATGATGAGCTGGAGTGCGCATTAAATATGTAAATATCGATCTACGAACCCTGCTTCAGCCGTTTGCGACTGTAATGATTGGTACGTGTGTAAGGCATCACAGCAATTCAACGTTTCTTCTGTGTGTGGGGATGGGAGGGGGGGATTGAGGCTTAATGGTCATTAGTGCCACCTCAGTCCCAGTGCAGTGGTCCGAGTTGTCACTGCGCCACACATTACATAGATTAAGGACGGGAAAGCCAAAGGCTCACAAGAAATAACTAAATACAGATGCAAACCTATTTACGTTGCCTTTTGGACTTATATGTCAGACTGCCTGGACTGCCTGTCAGACTATCTGGAAGCCTTCCCGTTATCTCGGTATCGATGAATAATCACCCTATGGAAATTAAAATGGGGATGAGCGGAGTAGTTAGGTAGTAGGTAGTAGCTAGCTAGCTAGTCACTAGTAACACATTTACAACGTTATGGAGGATCAGATTTTGCATTGAAAGCAGCTTAGCTGGAATTCCTACATGAATTAATTTTTGTGAGGTGGCTCATTGCTCACGCTTTCAACACAATTTAAGCGTTTGTACCGCATTATTATTTTTCACCAAGTACCTGAAATGTGTCCAACTATACTTCAAGATAAGACACTGACGCAATGCCGTCGCGCTACAATGGTTTACAGCCTCGACAATTGAAGTGATGTGATGTTTGTTGTGATGTTTGTTGCCTAACTTGGCGCGACACACTAGCGTGTGTCTTGATATTATTGAGCAAAGCTGCGCGTGTTTGCTAATTGTTATTGAGAACAACCAGTTATTGACTTAATCTTTGTTGGTGTGTTGCCGCCAGACCATTGTTACCGGACGATCCCGAAAATTTCCTGGCTTGCACGAAAAAACATTTAGCCAACAATCGTTGACGTCATGTATTATTGTTTGATTGTTGCTTATTGTTGCAAACGGCCATTTTTCGTACATTGAATTCAAGAAAACGCTTAACAGAAATTCAGAGAAATTTCCTTTCTTCAGAACCCTTTCTCCAATTTTTAACGCCAACTATTTCAAGAGGAGTAGATGGACACACCAATAAATAAACACGCTGAACGATTTTCATGACGTTAGGTTTTTTATTGTAACAAATACTAAGTCAATCATCATATTTTGCTATAGATTTGTTCCGTTGAGACTCTGTCCATGCGAGGTAGGCCCATGCAAGGCACCGTCCCATGTTGATCGATACGAAGCACCATTTTGGCGAGGCAATGGCAGCGAGATATGTGCCACGCGAGGTTTCGACCACGAGGCGTCGTACGGATATCCGTGCCAAGAATGTTGTCATTAATCACTTCCGAAAGTTTGAAGTTTGAAGGCAAACAGATGCCGCCCTAGTTTCAACATTCTGCTGACCTTGAGCGGCCTTCCATTTTTTGAAGCTATCAAGCTTCTATAGGCTAACAAATGAGGTCAGCACGGTATGATTGCGTTGCGTTCTATTCTATTGCACCTACGTTCCCTATAGGCCTACCAACTAAAGGCCTCTCCAGACAGAAGAAAGTTTCGTGCGAAGCTATGCGCAACTACGTGCATACAAGGTCAACATTGCAGCAATCGTGTGGTTGGTGTTGCGTTACGGACGAATATTGAAGTCTTTTTTACACGATACTACGTCGGCGTGCAGCCGCGAGCAGCCAGTCTGGTTAGGGCTTCAATCTACCATGCGCCGACTTTACACGGACATCCAGATCCGATGGTTCTCTTAGGATGTCAGTCGTTAGCCTGATCACGTTTTTGGTCAATACTTTTTTCTTACACGGACATTCAGATCCGACGTGTCTCTTCGGAAACCAACATGGCTGCCGTTCTCGATCACATGAATCGACGTAACTCCGGACTAACAAACGAGTGAATACCTATCACGAAACGTAAGCCGGACCGCTCCGAACGTAAAAACTGCAGTCGAGTTTATTAAGCTACCATATTCCAATCGACAATACGACTGGAAATGAGCTAATTTTGTTTATCAAGTGTTGGACGGGCGATCGTGACTCAAAATTGTCCCGTAAAAGCACGCTCATCGACCGGGGAGAAGTCAGCCGCTCTAGGCGGCAGTCGATAGCCAAAAAATCAAAGATAAGATAATTTCGGCCATGATGCTACTTAGTGCTATTAGTGTATGGTTATGATCGGAAGACAGCAAATATTTTTGTGTTGACATAAGCTGTCAGTATGTTCAAATTATGTAAGGTTGGTGGAAAGTACTGTGTCTTAGGTCCGTATTCTGAACGCTGACTAAAACTCGTACTTGACTTGAAATGACGTCACACCTATTTAGTGCCATTCACCACCAGAACTTCTTCTGGATACATTTGGAAGAAATCGGTTGGTGACTTGCGCTTATTACTGTAGGTGTGACGTCATATCAAGTCAAATGACGTCGCGCCTATTAAGTGCCATTCACCACCCGATTTCTTCCAAATGTATCCAAACGAAGTTCTGATGGTGAATGGCATTAAATAGGTGTGACGTCATTTCAAGTCAAGTACGAGTTTTAGTCAGCGTTCAGAATACGGGCCTTTGTCCCAGTCGGGATAGTTGGCTTTTATTTATTTCTCAGATGAGTGTGTCTTGTATCCAAGCCAAAACAAGTCTTTAATGTAGCCTGTATGCTTCGTTTACCCTTTACCTTGTGATTTATTTTTTATTTGCATCAGTTCATTTTAGAACCTAACCCCTATTATGTACAGTCCCGGTAAAAAAAAAAACGCCTTCGTTATTCGGAAGAAGTGAAGGATTAATGTATGTGACTCTGAACGAAAATGTTGATATCTCGAAAACTACTGGACAGAATTGAATGAAACAAAAACTGGGTTGCGTATTATGCTATCAGCTATATTTATATGCGTATACATGAAAGGGTAAGTATCCATATATAACTGGCCGAGCGAGCAACACGAGTTGATAACTAATAATATATCTCATAAACTACTAGAAAGAATTGAATAAAACAAAAACTGGATTAATTGTTATGATGTATGCTACATTTGTATACGTATGACGTGCAATGTTAGCAACAAAATATAATATGCAATTCAGTCTTTGTTTCATGAAAATCTATCCACCAGTTTTCAAGATATCAGATATCATTAAATTTTTCTCGCTCGGCCAATTATTTTCAGTCCGTTAACATAGTATTTAATAAGGGTAGAAATACAGTAAACAATCTAATAAGCAATTCAGTCTTTGTTTCATGAAAATCCGTCCAGTAGTTTTCGAGATAACTGAATTTCTTCATGGTTGTTATTACGACCCTGGATATAACGAAAAAGGGCATTTTTTTTTTATCGGAACTGTACGTAGCATGTAATAAGTAATTCGTCTCCCCTCCTCCCCCTCCCCCCCCTTGTGGATAGAGGCGATGTTTCCTATTTCGTTATTAGTGACGTACAAAACTTACTTTTTACAACCGGTTGGATGCTGTGTTGGGCTTTCTCCAAAGTTTGGTGTTGACCACGTGCTGAAGATTACTTTAGCATTTCTTTTCACCAGAAACCCCCTTCTCTTGATCAAGCTTGGTCTTTCGTAGAGTGCGGGGAAAATAGAAGTCACGCTCTGTTTATGCACGGACTTTTATACTACCACACTACGTCATAAATTCCATGGTTTATGCTAGCGGGACAGATGCTACTCATCAAAGCTCGGCAGGAAAGCCATGCGCATGTTGCAGGGTCGCTTCAAAAGTTCTACGACAGCACACGCGTTCCGTGTGTTTGGATCAAGGCCGGCTGAGATAGCAGCTGAGCTCCACTCCAGGCCCGTCAGCTTGCTTCTGTTTAGTGACAGACACGCCAGGAGTCGTCCAGTACAGTACGGCATGTGGATTGGTAGCTGAACAAAATTTATGCTTTAAACTTTAAACACGTAAAGGTAACGATCAAATTGCGAGATCTGGCGCATATTGAGGGATTCTCACGCATTCACTTAGGCTAGTCCAGATACAAATTCCTTTGGGTTCTCAATCCGTACGGCACTGGACGACTCCTGGCGTGTCTGTCACTAAACAGAAGCAAGCTGACGGGCCTGGAGTGGAGCTTAGCTACTATCTTATCTCAGCAGGCCTTGGTTTGGATATACGGTATTTCAAAACTCGTGTGCAGAAAAGTGGTAATAAGGCAAATGTCGCACCAGCCGTACCGCTTCCTACGGCCATTCCACCAACTGTATAGTTTTATTTATTTATTTATTTATTTTGGAAGGGGGGCGTAATGACCAGTGATTAAAAACAAATCTTAAGTCGCAAACAGAAGTTAGAACAACATTTTAGCTAAAACAATTTACCAAAAAATTTAGAAAAAATTTAGTGGAAAATAAATTTGCGACAATCACTGTGTACGTAACGCTTCTCCATGCTTCTCTCTCCCTCCGATCATAACACATGGTTGTAACATTTGTTCAATCCCCACCTGCCTCCACCATATGTTACATAACATGTGATTGCTTAGTCAGGAGTATCTACAGTGAAACTAAAATCACCGGACAAAGTCAACAAACAAGCGCAGAGATGCTTGCGTTGCAAACTTACGCTTTGCGTGATAAGATCAGACATTCAGTTTCGATTTTAGGTAATCGCGCATGTACAATACATGCAGGCGTCAGCATGCTGAAATAACCCACGCGTTCCATACAACAAACGATTAGCCACACGCACCCGTGTTCCTGAAAACAACCATCACGTGACTTCCGCAGGGCTCCTACATGTCACATAATTCATTAAAATTCTTTGATTTTATCGGAATGTCATAAAATGTGTGATGTCCTTGTGATGTCACAAGGACATCACAACTTGTGATGTCCTCGTCGCCAACTGTGATGTCCTTAGCTTGGACACACCTAAGCCCAGCGTGGGCACCAATGGTAAAGAAACAACACGGACTACCAGAGTGTAGGCTACAGCTGATAAGACAACTAACTTCCTGTTTACTGCTCTTTAAATACTGTTACAACAGGAAGTCATGTGATATACAAATGCTATATACAAATAATGGATAGCCTATTTAGTAGTTAAAGGGTTATCTAGGTAGGGTTAACATATTGACATGAAATTGAATTGAATTGAAAGCGGCCATTGCGGAGCACACAAGTGATGACTCCACAAAATTGTCAATAAAAGTTGTTTTTTTTTTTTGCCCTAAATATCATAATATATTAGAGATTTCTAGAAATTTCAAGAAGATACACCTTGTGTTATTCACTTTTTCCTCTATAGCAGAACCACAGTTGTTAAGCACAATTAGATTTTCACACACAGTTGTTAAGCATAATCAAATTTAAATTTTACATTAATTTTTCAGAGATCTGTTGACTTTTTTCCTAAGGAATGTCAACATGTCTGGAACGATCCGACGATAATTGAAAATCCTGCATGGTGGCATCTTGTGTTTTTAAAAATGGCGGTCGGTGCTCAGACCACTGATCTATATAGAAGGTTAGCGTGTTGCTTCCATTCGTCCTTGGCGCTAATGACCTAGCTGTCAATGCGCTATTCAGCCTCACTCCCCCCCCCCCCCATTCGTCCATATTACGTTTTAATGGCACCTAAAGATGAACAGTGTAGTTATTATAAGCCATCGGAATGAAAAATAAAATGTATTTTTAGTAAGTTTTATACAGTTTGATTTGCTCCCTCTGAAGAAAAATTTATGACAAGACCTCGAAAGAAGGCATCGATCTGATATTTCACACTTGTGAATTGAGGTAAACATATTAGTCGACTTATTTTTCTCTGCCAATCAGATGATCTTTTTTATCCACGTTTTATCACATTCTACCAGCCTTTCATCATTATGTTCCCACAGGAATTAGGAATTCTAGCGAGAAACCACTGCCGTAGTTTGCAAGTTGAAGTTTTTATTTTAAAGTTTTTTAAAGGAGACGGTATATTCTCGTTTCAAATACAACACGAATGTAGTTTTAAGTATCGATACATTTTCTAAACTACTCGTTACATTCCCAAGCTGATAAAAATACCTCGCACAAACGCTCGATATTTATTCAGCTTTGGAATGCAACTCGTGATTGAAAAAAATTATCGATTAAAAACACTACGCTCTCGTGATATTACTACTGATAAAATACGTGTGCTCGTTTTATCTGTGTTAATGAGGAGTGATTGGCTGGTGGCTGCCTTTTGCCGGCTATTATTGGTTAATTGCCGTTAGAAAATGTTGAAGGTGACTTCTCAGAGAAATAAAAGTTTTATGATTATTGGGTGAGAAAGCAAAGCAGGTCTTAAATTCCACTAAATAATTATTGCCATCTAACTTGGAATCTAGTGTGCTGTTAAACAGGGAGACGAACTGCAAAAATACCGCGTTCCGGTTCGGTCAGGTCTGGATTGTGTCCCGGAAATAGATATTGTGGTTCGGTTCAAACCAGTTCAAAAATCTGTTTTCAAATATTCTTTTTTTTTTTAATGAACT
>JAHWFP010023350.1:23152-43021 GCA_023313725.1 Lithobius niger
AGTTCATTAAAAAAAAAAAGAATATTTGAAAACAGATTTTTGAACTGTGACTGAGGTTGGCGCTAACTGTCAGCGCGCCATTAAGCCTCAATCCCCTTCCCCCAACTGACAGGCTAACAAAATATTTTGTGCAATTGAAATACAAATTGGCTTAAAAAATTTAAACTGTACGCCCTAATTCAATTCTTCATTTTATCCAGTGCATTAATAATTTAATAGATAGTGTGTGTTATCAAGTCTGTATCAAATGCTTGCTGTACTAAAAAAGATACTTAATGTAGTTTCTGTTAAATAAAACGTTGTCATTTTTGTTTTTACGGATTAAATGGTTTACTGTTCCGATTCGGTTCCAGTTCGATTCCTTGCTGGTAAATAATTATCCCGGAATAGAGACTTACGGAAACGTTTTTTATCTTTAATAAATGGATCCTATGAAAATCGTAAAATCAAACAAACAAACAAAAAAAAAAACATAATTCTGCATTTTCGTAAATAATATTAAGTTTTAAATAAAGTTTCGCAAATGTAATAGAGAGAAATTATGTCGTTTTCACTGGCGTAGTTAGAATGAACTATGTAGAATGGAGTATACGACTACCATCTGTAAAAAGGAGTTAATTTAAGTTTAAGCTCGCTCATTCGGCATCGTCTCGCTTCTCTCGAGGACATGTCTTGTTTTAACACTTATGCTGCTGACGGGCAATTCCACATCAAAAAACTATCATGATCATTGTAGTGCGCGTTTTTCGTAATGTTTCAGTACATAAACAAACCATAACTTGTACCTACGCTTTCATTTCTCTTCGTTTATGTTAGTAAGTCTTGCTACTAATTTTGCATGCTCATCCATGTATGTGAACAAATTTTTTTATTCAAATAAATTGTGGTGCATAACCTACACAGTAGAAGCAACGCCAGAGTTGAACACCAGGAACCCCACGTCGCCTATAATTTGTGTTAGTACCACCAAGCCCCTATTCTTATACCACCCATACGTAGGTTTTCTTGTTTCACTCATTTTAGGAAAAATGTTTAATTTGCGTCCTGCTTTATGTGCCTTAACGTTTTTGTGAGTTAATTATTTCGTCCCATCTCCAATAGCAAAATAGTTGTAAAATATCAAAAGATAATAATGCTTAAACAAAGATTAAAACAAAGGTTTGTTGACAGAGTTAACCAACAGTTTCGTGTGGTTTTAATGTAGTTAAAGCCTACACGTGGAACGAAATCATACCCAGAAGTTAGAAATTAGACAAAAATTCATGATTTTAAACTTTTTATGCCAAGCAGTGCTACATAAAAATACAATCAGGTCTTCAGGTTAGCAATAAAATTAAAGCATGTCAAAAGCCACTTAGTCAACCTACATTAAAAGCATAAAACAGACATTTAAGACGGATAAAAACCACCAATTTCTCCCCTCAAAAGAGGAAGAAATGGCAGCCGAAAAGCAACGACCCACCTGCTCCGTTGGGATGCCAATTCGCAAGGCAAGGTGTATGCAAATGGGGGTCACGTGTTTCAAAGGTGCGATGCTTTCGTTATGTGGGTTTTACAATATGCCTGGCAAAAGAGTCGAGTTTAAATGTTTTAATTACAGGAAAATATTCTTTTAGAAATTTATTATCTAGCAGTAAGTGGTTATGTACAGGTGGTGTATGTGTATGGATGACAAGCGTTTCTAGATTAATTCGTGCCCGGGTGTATTTTTCTCGAAACAAGATTTGGACCTTGTCCAAGTCGGGGGTGTGGCCTGTTGCGTATTTGTCTAGCGACTTGCCTGTTGAAAGGCAGTGTTGCACTAAAGAATTTGATTTGACTTTTAATTTGAAGTTTGATTTATGGAATGCCATACGTTCCTTAAGTTTTTGAAGGGATTGTCCCACATATGTAACAGTACAGGTTGGCTCCGTACAGGGAATTCGATTAACAGTAGTGCGTGTGGAGAGCATGTCGTCTGATTTGTTATTGTTTTTATTTTCATGGTGCATGATCAGCTGCTTAATATTTTGGTGGCTGTTTGAAACAAGTCGGATGTTTATTGATGTTAAGTTTCTTCTTAAGGACTTCAGAGATGCCTTTGAAGTAAGGCAGATCAATGAAACTCGTAGGGAGAGGGGGGCGTTTTGGGGGTCAAAGCTTTTGAAATTAATTTGTTAACGTACCCGAGTGGGAACCCATTGTCAACATACTTTTGCAAGATGTAATGAAATTCATCTTGGAAAAGTATGTTGAGAATGGGTGAAGCTTGGCATGCATGGCAGTTAAAACGTTCAGGGAAGACTTTGTTGCTATTTTGTTTTCCTCATAACTATTGCAATTATGCTCCGATTTTCAATCTGTTTTCGCAGTTTGTCATGTTTAATGCTTGCATACAACTTTGTAATTCACTTTTGTGCTGTATCTTCCGCCATTTGGAAAATATAATCCTGATGACCTTGAATGCTGTTTTCAAATTCATTGAAAATATCTTCATTGGCTACCCCATATCTGACTTGTATTAGAAATATGTCTTCAGAATTAACGCAGGACCATTATATCGGCAGTTATTTGCGTGTGACCAGACTGTTAGACCACCCACCAATTAAACAGATCAGGTGCTTAGAACCCCGGGATCATCACGAAACAAGTTAGGACACTCATACCTATTTTGCACGTCATACACGGCGTGGCCGGTCAGCAACGTGTCATTCCATGACAACCTAGATCATAGCCATGTCTCGCTGTCTGTTTGACTTCACACTTACTAAATACCTGCATGTCGATGGTCACGTTTTCCGTGTGAACTCTTTCTGAATTCCGGCTACGGCCCATAGTACAATATAACCCGTAACATTACAACTTTCTCCGGTAATTAATCAAAAAAACTACTGACTTTTCGCGCTATGGGCCTAATTAACCAACCTATCAACTCCTTTCGTCATTACGGTTCAAAAAATCATAACCAAAACGTGCGCAAACGCTTTTTTTTTTTTTTTTAAAGAATTATTAAGACATGTTAAAACACTAGTCGCAGGCATAGTAATGCCGCCATACTGTGAGATGAGAGCGTAACAAGAAAACCTGATTTAGACCAGAAAATTAGTAAACGGGAATTATCGCTCGCCGGACAAGTGTTTGGTTGCAGTTTATGATGTTATGTTTAGCCGCAGCGAGCACGGCAGCACGAGTGAGGCAGGTAATTTGTAAAAAAAAAAACCCATCATTTTAGAGAAGAGCTACTTTTATTTACCCTTATTTGCAAATTTTACCGATAAACACATCAGAAACTGCAACAAAGGAACTTGTCCGGCCAGCAATAACTTCCGTTTAATAATGCTCTGATCGAAATCAGATTTTCTTGTTGCACTCTCATCTCGCAGTACGGCGGGAGTTTCATTTTGAGTAGTTTTTTTTTAACTTGTTTTAATAATTCTTTTTAGAAATAAATAAGCGTTTGCGCACGTTTTCATTATAATTTTGTGAACCGTAACAATGAAAGACATCGATAGGTAGGTGAATTAAGCTGATAAAACGAAAAGTAGTAATTCCAAATAATTACCCTTTATCCTTCTCTCATTCCAGCCCTACCAACCAACCTCCCTCAACAGGCGGTTCCCGTCCACACCAATCTCTTCCATTTTCCACATCAATCGCGTCCGAACCCCTAAAGCGCACCTAAAATGTCGTCAGAGGCGAATAGGCCCCCTCCATTCGGACTCGTCCACAACTATCGCTCCCAACTACCCCGGAAGCCGCCGCTGTTGCTAGGGACGGGGGGATCTATTCCGAGCTGTTTGCATATTGTTTTTCCATTGGCTGCTGATTTTGCTGCCTCCGCTGACGTCACAATACAGCTCAACAGCTTACGCACATGCGCACAAGTCAAACCGGAAATGATCCAGTATGCGCGCCTCCGGTGGCGTCACGTAATGAGCTGGGAGTGACCAACTTTACTATACAGTATGTGCCAGAAGTCCCGTCCATCCAAAATAAACCTGATTAAACCAATTATAGTGAGAGTCGATTTGTTTCCTCTTGCGAATACAGCGATCGGTATGGCTACTAATTGTCTAACACGTGTGATACCCCTCCTAAGAATATAATTCTAACACCCAAATGATTTCGTGGCCGCGGTTCCACAACGCATATGCAACCGTAAAACTAGTGGTCGCTTGCCCATACATGTTTTGATCAACTGCCTCGGATGCCATGGCGGCGCGCACCTCTCAATTAAAGACGAGCCCACTACGATTCTTCAATTGGTTTCATTTTAAACTGTAAGTATAATTAGAACACTAGTGAACTGAATCAACATTAAAAATATCCAGCATCGTTTGGCAGTTTTACGATACGGGAGGCCTCCAAACCGTTTAGTCTCGGCGTTTTGCGCATTTCATTCATACGACGTTGCCATATCGCACGACTGATTGGGATGAAATATCGAGACAGCACAGTCATTGCCCAAAAGTAGTTTTATGAATTTGATTCCCCCTCCCCTCCCTTAACAACAACAAAAAAATGTCATACAGTAGAAGTTGTTTTAAACATTTTTCCTTCCCCCCACCCTCCCGTAAAAATTACTACGCAGTAAAGTCATGAAAGATTGTCCAAACAAGTAGCCCAAGCCTACGTTGATTTCGTGCATTCCAGCATTAGACTATAAACTTTGTTATCCAGTTTCGTACATACGAGATCAGTGCCTACGTCAGTGGTCCGTAGAATAAAACTGATCAAGATGCCAGTCATTGGTCGGTTGGTGGTGACATCAGCCGCTGACGAAGGCTACATAGTTCCCAGTAATTGGTCGTGGATGGATGACGTTAGTCGGCTGTAGAAAAAATAACGAACCTCGTACGTTTGCTGCGAACAAAAATCTTTGATTATTTCTAGCGGAGGATTTCCCCAACGGATTCGACCCATTTTCGAACTTAGACCTAGAAATGTGCCATAGAATCTGTGTGCAAAATTGGACAGAAATCCGATAATTCGTTAAAACGTTATAGCGCGAACACACAGACAGACACCCAGACAGACAGAAAGACAGACACCCAGACAGACAGACAAACCGTTCGCATAAGAGTCTAATCGACTCTAATAAAAGCTTATATACTGCATATGAGTTGGTAATAACAACGTATTCATATAGGAAATCACCTATGGCGAATCCGAGAATGGTTCCCAAACTGTCCTTGGGGGTCGTTTTCAAGGTCATCCAAAATACATCTCCTAAACTATTCAAGATACGGGCACAAAGTAAATTTGAAAGTTGTTTGGGATGATAACACAAGTTCCATAAAGGAAACAGAACTGAAATCACGCCACAAACACGGATGATATGGGCAATACTAATTGGACACTGCAGGGGAACCAACCAACGGGCAGCGATAAGCAATCACATGTGGTGTACTGAAGCAATAATGATCGACTAGTGAATATCCTGTGCTTGATTTCGTGAATTGTATGAAAGCAGGGACGAAAGCGCGGGGGGGGGGGGGGGGGGGCCGGGGCGCCCGGGGCCCCCCCCCCCCCCCCCCTCCCCCACCTAATGAAATTTGCTGCCCCAAAGAGAAAATTTGGGAACAATCCAAATAGCTTTCTTTTAATGGATCAAAGAACTGTTCGTGCAAATTAAATAATGGGTACTGCTCCCCTCTGCTGCAAACGGCTATCGGTAAGGTACACCACTCAGTGCGGAACCACAATAAATCAACCGTTATATGGCTTAAAGTAGGATTTTGTGGATTTTCTGTTAGTTTGCTTTTTAACTATTTAAATTTGTTCTGCATTATCGTATTTGTGTTATCACCTTAACGTAAATGGAGGAAACTTGTATTCATTAGTGATGAATGTACCTGTATTTTTCCTGCCTATGGATTGGTGTTGTGGTTATGGTGCACCTTCCTGATATCCATTTTTAATGAGCCTACGTTTTTAACTTCAGTTCGTTCCATGCTTGCTGAATGGGTTGTTTTCTGCATGATTTTTCCTTCAAAAAACTTTATACCTAATTAAGGATATGAAATAAATCTATTTGATCACTTTCCCGGCTTATCGCTACTCCTTGGTTGGCATCCCTGCAGGGTCCAAGTTGTTATGCCTATATTTTACGTGTTTACAGCGCGATTTCAATTCTATTTTCTTTGTTGGCTTTGTATTATAATTCCAAACAACTTTCTAGTTTACTTTTTGTCCGTATCTTGAATAGTTTACGAGATATATTTTGGATGACTGTAGGGAAGTGGAAATAGCCAAAAAAAAAAAAACCTTAAAAACTGGTAACAACACGCAGTCGACCACATGAACACCCGAAGTTCACACCGAATCTAATGACTAACAAACCCAGTATGTAACTTTCAAATCAGTTTTCAGGCAGTGCTAAATAGTCAACTGGACAAGATGACGACACTGGACACTTTCCGCCCTAGGGGAAAGAAAAGAAGCCCCCAGCCGTTCAAGTATGCGACCAGGGTCCAGCATCGAGTGAGCAGAGAGATGGGTCTCTCTTGGGTTATCCGGCCAGCAGTGGACAGACCGTAACGGAGATCTCTCTCCAAATCACTTTCTTTAAGTTTTCGCGCACGCACCTCAAGCCGATCTGTAAGTGTAATAGTCTCTCTGCTTCTTGCATGGGCTACGATAGACCGTAAGCCAGGTACGGTGTAGCGAACAGGATGGGAGGGCAGCTCATCGGTACGTAAGTAATAACCGTTCCGTTTAATATCACTAATATCCTGACGTATTTAGAGTACAGTATCGTAAAGTTCAGAATTTTACATGACCTTGAAGACGTCCTTCAAGGTCAGTTTGGGAACCATCATCAGATTCGCCATAGGTGACCAACGCAAACAACACAATCAACACATTTGACTCATAATCGACAGCACAGTTCACAAGTCCACAGGTGTCCTGCACACTACAGTGGCGCATCACCCACAACCCCTTGCGCTGTGCGCCGCACCACGCACCGTACATCGTTTCACACTGTACACCACACAATCACCTCACCGCACTCTGCACACCTTCCCGCATACCATACGCCTCCGCTCGCACACTCCACTGAAGCACCCACTTTCTCTTCTCCATATAGGGAACGTTCCAGTGAGTCCATAGGGAACCGCAGCATGAGCCTCGCACCAAAACTCAACCCTCAGACTCTACAGGACCAGCACACCCCCACAACGAGCAACGACGGGGGGGGGGGGGGGGGGGAGTGGCTAAACATTGCGCCCGTTTCTACCACAAACGCAGCAACTGCACGTAGCCTCGCCAGGGGTCGTGGGCCGTGGGAAAGCGACAAAAGGTTCTCAAGCGTTGGGGAGGAGCCTAGCCATGGGCCAAGATGCCGCCGCTCAGCAGTGAACCACCAACATACTAATAATACATGCTCCGGCGTCTCATCTACGTGACACAGGGAGCATAGAGGCGACCCAACCCAACGGTACCGGAATCTGTGGGCCCGAAGCATTGTGAACACAACTCTGAGGCTCGAGATGATCCTCGCGTCACGATAGGATAACTTATCTATGCTAGACGTACAAGAGCACTAAGGGTGAACAGCATACAGAGACCTGCCTTCCCTCGCAGCATCCCATGCTTTTTGCCACTGAGCCATGTCCCACCAGTGGACCTTCAGTCTACATCTCCGCGCCGACAACAGTGGAAAGACCGGCGAGCAGGCACTGCTTTCAGCCTCTCATGCACGCCCATCTGCAACGTCGTTTCCCGGCGTCCCACTATGACCACGAATCCACCGGATGGAGACATCCCCCGAGTGTAGCGCAACCCAGGTTTTCCACCCGATAGAGAATACCACCAGGTCACGCACATCAAGGCAGGACCACGAGCATTGGAGAAGCTTACAACTCGCCTGTGAGTCTGACATAATCACAAAAGATGGAAGCTGCAGATCCAAGGCCACATCCAGCACTACCGAGATCGCGAGCAGTTCGCATAAGGTACTGGATGTCGCATTCTGCACACTGCATTGGACTCTACCTTTAATGACGGGACGGTGATGCCAATACCTCCAACCCCCGTTGTCAAGTGGAATGATGCGTCACAGAAGATTTCGCAGTCCGACCTCCCACCTCAAAAAAAGGGCTTGAAGATCTTGGCACCATGTCCAGAGGCTCAACAGTTTCGTACACACAACCATGTGCACAGACTGCGAAACCTGCTGCGAAACCTGCATGAGGGTGACATGACGTCCCGCCTCTCCAAGAACGCTGCACGCACAGTCACTCAATGCCTCGTAATCCTGAAAGATTCTGGCAACAGGGTCATCCCTACCTCTTCCTAAATTGCGAAGGCAAAGCGCAACGAGTAGCTTTTACGCACGAAACTCGACTGAAGGCTCGTTACGTTCAACGCCCAAGGCACACATCGGTGTGGTGGAAATGCATCCTGACACCGCACGCAGGGCTGCGTTTACTACAACTTGCAATGAATTCTCATGACGTCGCACGCTACATAGAAACGGCAGAGAATAGCCGAGAACTGAGCGAACAAAAGTGCGGTATGTCGCAAGGAGCGCCCCTCTCCTGACTCTTCTGTACGCAAACTGCCGCAATATTGCCATCCTTGCAAAGATGTTCTGCTGCACTCTGCCCACATACAGATCCCACGTGAGCCTAGAGTCAAGGACAATGCCGAGGTACCTTACACTCCCACTGGGTCTGACAACCTGATCACCAACCCTGAGACTAACTGCAGGCTGTCAGAGCATGCTGGGCCGAGAAAAGACAACCATCTCCGTCTTGGCTGGAGCCTACAGGAGCCCACACTCCTCCTGGAGGGCGCCAACTCTGTCCAGGGTGGTCTGTGCTTCACTCGCAAGAGCGGCAAGGTCCCGAACTACAAACCAGACAGCAACGTCGTCAGGATAGCACACGATGTTAGCACTCATGCCTATTTCCAGTAGTAAATCATTTATAGCAACCGCAAACAATGTGGGACTCAGGCAGCTCCCCTGAGGGAGTCCTCTGCTCGTTGTTTCGATTGCTGACCAGTGTATGGCAACATGTGTGGCAAATGCACGCTATCCCAAAAGTGCCACAATAAGTTCGACTAGCCGCACACTAACTCCCATCCGCAACAGCGATGCTTCAACCTAGCGGATTGAGACAGTGTCGTAGGCCGCCTTAATGTCCAAAAAGACGGCCAGAACAATGCCCCCCCCGCATCCACGTCTCCTTGATGCTAGTGAGCAAAAACAAGATGGCATCCTGGGTGCTTCTATCCGGCAGGTATCCAAACTGGATGCCCGCGAGGCAGCCGTGATATTCTAGATGCCACTCAAGCCGCTTAACTATCTTCTGCTCCAGCACCTCCCGAGCGCAAGACAACAATGCAATGGGCCTATAATTAATGAGCTCGAAACATGGGGTGCCCTGCTTGTGCACTGGCACCAGCACTGTGTACATCCAAGACGGAAGGATCTGGACCTCTCTTAAAAGATCATTGAAAAGGGGGAGCACACGACAACCCTCTTCATCTTGGTCCCTTTTGAAATCTGCGTACCGAACACCGTCGATTCCAACAGCACTAGATTTCCTGAACCTGTGGAGTGCCTAGCGCAGTTCCGCCTGCACCCACGGCAAATCCCCAACCTGCGATATCGTAGCCCCTGAGACAACAGGCGAGGCCGACCCACATGACAGCGAGTAGATGCTCGGAAATCTGGCAGTAAAAGCCTGCGCCATGTCTTCACCACGAAGAACACTCCTGTCCGGGGCGGAGGGCCCATAAATCCATGCGATTACAGACTTGGTGGCGTCCGGGTTAACCCGCCTCCAAGCTTGTGTGAACGAGTGGACCCCTCCTATCACAGTACAAATGTTCTCACCAAACCTGGCTTTTCCCCCACAATGATAAATTTGCTTTCCTGCACTGTAGCCTTAAACTCCCACCACCTCGCATCTGATAGGACCGCTTCCACCTCCGGTAGGCCCTTTGTCGGTCACGCACTGCAACTGCGCTGGCGTGTGTCCACCACTGCGGCTGGTCAGGCTTTCGCCGAGGCACAGGGCGCCCAAACCGGCCCCACTGCAGCTACCCCACCCAACCAGCAAAAATCCCGTTAGAAATACAAGACACCTATTTGCAACAACAATGAATTCTGAAACGATAGGCGTGTAACACTTAAGCATGTTTTAATCTACTGTTGGATGACAATACAAACAATGATTATAACAATACTTATGCACTTACGAGCCACTTCAGGGCCACGTGCTTCTAGCTGCAACCCTCATTTAAAAAAAAGGCATTTCCCCATATGACGCTTTAGCTGTCTGCCGAAATTTTGATCTGGCAACTTTCCCTAATCAGCTGTAGACGTGTCGTTATACCCTATGAGAATGGGAGCCTGCGGACTAGTTACTAGTAACTAATGAATAGTTACTGGTCACTAGTTACTAGTTACTAGTCACCATGCAGTAACGGAAATTCAACGATATTGGGGACACTTTTTCTAAACGAAGGACATCTTCCCACATCTTCGTGTGGATGTTTTATTCATTACTGGACCCAAGACACCTGATCCAAACGATTTGCAAAGATTTCTGCCGCGTGGGGAATTTACACCAGTATGCTGAAATCAGGTACAAGTTGGTTTCGGTTAAAAGACACAGTCTGCTAGTGCTACCGCCTTTTTTTCATCAACAATCATTTTTTAACAATCGGATGTCTACAATCGGACAATCTACTATTACTTGGCGGCGACACACTAGCGTATGTCTATATGTAGATGCGCACATGTGCAAAATAGCTACAATCAGGTACTGATGCACCTGCGAAGCCTTTATGGAGATGTCTCCTAGTGACAGCCCCTCCATGTGGTTCAGCTCGTACAGCCAGGTGTCACAACCACGTAAAGGGTTTGCGCACTAATGTATGAGGTGGGAACTCGGCCAGTAGCACAGGCGAAAACGGTAATAAAACCTATTATTTCAGTGTCAGTAATAAATAACAGGTGACACCATCTTCAGAGAAAGTAGTAATAAAAAGAATAACACAACCTTACATTACGAATAAGTGGGCGTCCACCATGCTGAAGCCGTTGGTGAACAAACAGGTGGTCCTAAAACATTAAATTATCGTGTAAAAGAAGGCTAAAAAACATCAGTTTTCTGCAGTGGGCTTACGAATGTGAGGAAGACAGTTAAAATGGGTAAAAATCAGTTCAAACAAACAGGTTAATACAAACGAATATGTAATGTATTACTGACACCGAAATATTAGTTTATTAATACCGTTTTCGCCTGTGCTACTGGCTTAGTTCCCACCTCGCAGGTGTCACAACGTGTGCACCTTGGGTTTTTATTTTCCCATTGTGATATGATAAAATATATTTTCTGAATGTAACCTATTCGTGTCGATTATTTGGATCAATTTGGATGTATTTGGGTGCCTTTAGCTTTCTCAAGGACCAAAGGAACCAGACCATCGGCCAAAGGGACTTTACCTCCTACCAAACCGAACAACGCGTTTCCTCCTGACCGGAACTGCAGGTCTGTGCAGAAGGTCTTGACTAACAGCTAAGGCTTTCGAACCGTGAACCTGACGCTGTAATTTCGTATTTTCGGATGTCAAAACGCCTTATTTCGATTAATACCGTTCCGTGGCGGATTTGAAAGACACCGTTTCACACTGCAACATGACAGAACACAAGGAGCAAGCCCGTCCACCTCAATATGGTCAGTGGTATGTGTTGCAAACCATTTTTCTCACCCGTTTTGAAGCTCTCAGTCCTCTTATAACAATACAGAACGACGGGATCGCAACAATGAAAGAGGACGAGGGGTTCTGGGATCCACGCCGGAGGGTACTACACGTGGATCCCAGCCCCCGTTTGTGTTAAATGAAGAAGAAAACAAACAAATGTAATAAATTTCCTGAAACAAATAAAAAACAAACAACAGATAAAAAAAAAAGTTAACAATTCACGTTACTCACAACATTGCAACTGCCAAACGCAACAATGTATTCCACTCGCGCTCACTTGCGCTCAACAATGTACGTCCGACCGGTAGCTTCAAAACGGGCGAGAAGAAGGATATTTTCTGCTTTCCTCATGCTGGAATCCAACAATGGCTCGGGCGCTGCGCACCCTCGACATAGTTAGATCCCAGCACTCGGAAAGCGGGCGATATCCTATACGTCTGTCGCACCACGCCTACGCTACGCTGAGTATTTCCTGCAAAGCCTTGCACCACAGTAATTGTCCTCTTGACAATCAGAGAGATGTACGGCTGAATAGCAGCTGTGCCAGGTGACATAAACGGGGAGAGACAAACCGTACAAACACAACGATTGTGCAATCCCATTCGCCTACAACTATTCGAAAATTGTTTCACCCAAAGATAAAAAAAAAACTAGGACTATTGTTGCATTCCAGTTACAATTACAATTTGAAATTCCCTTCAGGGAGCAGGGGAGGGAGAGTTAAAAATTTAGGATTTTTGTGACCAGGAGATATAGGCCTACACTGTTTCTCTTGCCAGGTCCCGCGCCAAGGTGAAATATATTAGTAAAGCTTGGATATGAGTTGTTGATAATTTCATCATCGTGCAGGAAATTACAGTGTATGGCAGTCCTGTTTGCCTAGCACCTGTGTTCGTCCCACAACTTTTGTGGTTGGCTATCCAGCAGCTAGGTATCGAAATCTCACAGAATACGTTGCTAGCCAGCTGTACCACGTAACGTTATGACGTCTACGAAACAACTGTATAGTTTCTGAGCCTTCCTGAACACGAGGAATCGAGTCATTCAAACAGCTGCATTTTGAGCAGAACGACTTTCGAGCGACACAATTTTTCCCCAAGTTCCAGCTAGGCCGGTAAGTAAGCACTAGATATTATAATCTTAAGCTAGAAATTACCTACATTTTTCATTTGGTCAGTTCATTTTCAGATGCGACAATTTTACACTACTATATTTGTGTCACGCCGGGCGCGGGTTGATCATGGCCGAATGAGAGCCAGCCCGGGCCAATTTGTAATCCCCCTACTACCCCCTCCCTACAATGTTAGTATCTGTTTGGCGGAAATGATCACTGAGCAGCTTAAAGGAAACAAAAGTAATTGATTTAAAAAAATATATTGATTTCAAAGGATGCTTAGGAAGGGTCCTTTGTAATCATA
Organism: Lithobius niger; assembly: GCA_023313725.1. Lineage (NCBI taxonomy): Eukaryota > Metazoa > Arthropoda > Chilopoda > Lithobiomorpha > Lithobiidae > Lithobius > Lithobius niger. Next base: position 36,274 of record JAHWFP010023350.1, read on the forward strand.
CCTTACTTCCCTACCCCCACCCCCCCAAAAAATAATATTAGTCGCTGGTTCACTGCATTGTATACGTATTTCTTCGGTTACCTTCCCTAACGTAGGCAATCACTTCTGAATATTTCTAATTCTATTCTATTGTCAACAACAGTTCCCAAAAAATGCATACAAATTACGATCCTATATTATGAACACTTGCTACTTCAATGTGTTACTTAGTTGCGAAAATTTTACAAGCATCTATGCATCGTTTGGCTATAATAACTAGTTATATCATTCGCTTTGCTCCCTCTTGTGACATCCGTCCATGCTCTATATAATTTATTTAATCCCAAGCGCATCACAAAATCGATGTGCTGATTATTTCCAAGAAAACAAATAGGAATTGTTCCTCACAATTTGTTCACCACATTCCTGCAGGGCCGCCCAGAATTCTGATGGGGCCTATGGATCCTATTTATTTTATTTTTTGCGGGCTTCGTTCATGGACGTACTATAGTACCAACGGCAACAGGACCCCCTTATAGCAGGGCCCCAATTGTGTAACTGAAAACATTTGTCACCCCTGAACACCTTTTTTGAAGTTTTACAAGTGTTTTCTGAGGAAAAAATTGACGCTACGAATCTACGACTTTTAAGCTCCAAGTGGCGGCCCGGGCCCCCTTGAAGTTCGGGCCCAGGGACGGAAGCCACACGTGCTTTCCCCTTTCGTCGCCTCTGCAATCCTCTGCACGTAAGTATTTCATCTACATCATTCAAAACATACGATTTGTTTGTTTGGACGTTTGTACATCAACTCCTCCATCAACTCCTACGAAGGTGAGATGAGGCAGCAAAGCGAGACACACGTTGAAAAAATTTACTTTACGTAGAAATCGATGGGTTTGCTTGCTCAATCATCACACCTCCCTACTTCTGCAGGAACACCTCCGTGATTGACAACTTCTTTATACCTATAGGTTACTTTTTCCGGGCATCAGTTCCCTGCTGAAAAGGAACTGCAGAAAAAGTGCAAAAAAAAGTGCAGCGAAACTGCAGTCAATTGTACACCCCCCCCCCCCCAAAAAAAAAAAACTGTAATTTTTCTTTTGCAGTTATAATTATTCCAACCTTAATCTTAGACCTAGAAGTTTACACAGTTAATAAAATTTCGTTTTTTTTTTAATATACACACATTCCTTGTCTATAATACACTTTTAAATTACTTATAATGCTGTAATTTGTCATTCAGCCTTATCTATCCAATAACTAATAGTCCAGTCAAATTAGCTTTTTTGTGCGAACAAATTCCCATTAAGTTGAAAATTGGTACATAACCCCTTTACGTCATGCTAACCAACATACTAAAACTCCCCAACATTCCGAGTTGAGCTTTCGCCACCATCTTGGAAAAATGGCCAAAAGTCACTTCCGGCTTAGGGTTTCGTCCATTATCTTGTCTCCCATTAACTTTACGGCAATAATGCATAGGACCAAAGTTGTAGAGCATACATTTCCGACAAAAATCATATCTGTTGAAAATTTCCAAAAACCTATAGTTTTACGAGAAATTAATGGTTTAATTTTACACAGCCCTACTGTCATGTTGGCGTTTTTCTCTCATCACTGTTTTAAAATGTACACAGTGGCGTAAGGATCGGGTTTACGTCAATATATGCCGGAATAGGAATTGAAGAAGATAAATAAACGTAACGAATGCCGCAAACCGCATGATTTTTACCTTAAATAGTTGTCAAGTTATCACGATTTCTGTATTTGTTGCATATAGAATTAAACGTTTATAACAATGGACCAAAGGTATTTTTAAACAGTCATTTTGTATGTATTGTTGCGTGAGAGCCTAAAAATTTGCATTATTATAACAGGTTTTTGTTGTAAGAGAAAGGAAAGTTCTGGTGAACTGGTTGTTCTGGTTTAGGTTAAGGTAGCATTAAGTAGACTAGCATGAGCGCATAGGTATATGTAGACCTTTCTAGCTCAATAAACAAATCAAATCAAATCAAAGTAGTTTTGAGGTTGCATGGTGGACGTCAGTGTGTACGAGAGCTGTTAGGGATACACGTCATGCTTAGCAGAGGTTCACCCGTCTTCGGTCTCACCAGAGATGGTTCGAATATCTTGGCATGGCCGAAGAGACTAGGTATCTCCTTCGCCGAGAAAAGATGCTTTATGGGGTCAGGCTTTGTGATCGCGTATCGCAGGGCCCCTCCATCTCGCAGGCTTGGGCCTTGGTGCGCCCTCAGGAAGTTAGGTCTATAGTAGCATGGGTCTTTGGGACTGTAGGCGAAGTTCTTACCGGCCATCAGATGGCCTTCAACAGTAACTTTGCTTAACAGGTGTATAGACTCCCTGTGGCCCCTCCCCTCCAGTTGCGGAATCTAAGGGAAGGCCAGGGTCCGAACCTCCTCTGGTGATGCAAGAACTTGCGGCAGGACTTGCTGCATGTAAGGTTCAAACAGCGAAGGGTATTGATGGTGTTTCGTATCATGATCTTGTGGGCTTGGGCGCCATGGGTAGAGAGGCGCTCTTGGCATTCTACCAGAGCTGCTTTGATGGCGTCCCTGTTCCCCGCTCCCGGGTTTTTTCGATCTTGACTCCCGTGCTTGGCCGGGAAAAGAACAAGACGGTGGTTACTAGTTATCAGCCTATTGCGCACCTCTCGTGTGCACGTAAGGTGTACGAAAGGATACTGATTAACTGTGTAGCCTGGAAGGTTGATAGTTCAGGTAGCCTCTTTTCTGCCCAATTTGGGTTTCGGCAGAACCGTGGCGCTCAAGATTCGATGCTCTTCCTTGAATTGGGCATCAGAGAGGCTTGGGTAAATGGCTGCTTTGCTGTCGCGGTTTGCCTAGACATTAAAGCCGCCTACAACATGGTTGATGTGTCGTGGGAGGAGTACTCTCTTGTGCGCAAGGGCGTTGTCAGGAAGCTAATGGCCGCGGTTTGTGCTTTGCTTGGTAGGCGAGAGCTCAGTACCAGGGTGGGAGAGGCGTGGTCTGGTATTAGAACTACGGAACGGGGCCTCCCTCAAGAGAGTTGCTTGAACCCTGCATTATTCGCGGTGGCGATCAACGACGTGCTGCTTGAACTGAGCTTGGCAGTCAACGTAGTTGCCTACGCAGACGATGTTGCTGTGTGGTTAGCAGGTACGGATCTCAGGCCTGTTCTGGAGGCCCTGGAAACGGCTGTAGCCCAGGGCTCTCGGGCCTTGGCCACCAGGGGTCTGCAGTTGTCAAGCACCAAAACATAACTTATGATTTTCCGAAAAGGTGGGACGTGAGACGGGTCTATTGTGGTGGACGGTACTGGAGTTCAGGCCGAGTCAAAGGTTCGTTACCTAGGCTTCTGGTGGGACCCACAGCTCTAATGGTCCCAAGATGTAGCGGCTGTCAGGGATAGCGTTGCTGTGAGAAGTAACATTCTGAAGTCCTTGGTGAATAACAAGGCAGCAACTCGTCGCGGCACCATTGTCTCATTCTATTGGATCTTTGTGCGCTCGTGTGTGGACTACCATCTTCCGGTGCTGGCAGTTTCTCGGAGGGCAATGCAGGAAATTCAGGTGTTACTGACTCAATGCTTCACGGTGGTGACTGGCTGTTTACCGTCGACCCCGTCTCGGCACTTCAGTTGGAGGCTGGGACTTCCCCTGTTATGGTGACGGCGAAGGAATTGCTAGTTAGACTTTGTCTATGGGTGGTTGCATGGGGTGTAGAGGACGCCCTGGGCCGCATCCTCTGGGACTATGAAACCCTGTCACAGGGTGTTCGTGATCTTCTGGGTGCAGCCAGCCTCGGTGCGACACTCTCGCAGCATGGGCAGTTCGTCAGGTTTTCGAGATCGCGATTTATTCACCCAAGGGCAACCACGGGTGTGGTGCAATACTGCGGCTCGTGCGGTTTATGAAACTTCCCATGTGCGGGGTGGAGTCACAATTTATTGTGATGCTTCCTTTTGTATGGAGGATTTTTCTGGTGGCATCGGTGTGTGCATCCTGTCTCTCTGGCTGGAGTACTCGTCTGCAGTGGCCTGTCTACCTTCAGCCTCCGTCGGTGAGCTCATTGCTCTTTCTGTGGCTCTTGAGGTAGCAGTGGATGCACGGTTGCTGATGTTCCATATTCTTACGGATAGCAGGGATGGGCTGGGTTTTTTGCGTCGCGGTTTTGGGACGTTGCAGTGTTCCCATCCAATGGCGTTTGAAATCGGGTGGAAGCTGTTCACATTATCTCAAGAGGGGTGTGTTGTGTCGGTTGGATGGATCCGGGGACACTCAGGCTGCTTCGGCAACGAGTTGGTGGACAGTTTGGCCAGGAAGGGTGAGGGTTCATTTGGGTCCAAGGGATTTACAGCCGGTGGCGGCGAGGATCTTTAGTGCGGAATGGGAGGAGCAGTGGTGTGGGTCGTGTCCTGTATGGGCTACACCCTACTATAGTTTGTTCCACATTATGCTTTCAGGAAACTGACTGTATGATGCAACGTTTCCTTCACTACGATTGCAAAAACATGTGAATATCACATTTGTAGCGTCTACATAGTTACTGTTACAGTCTACGACTGGAATATTTACGTGTTTTTGTACTCAAAGCGCAGGAAACGTGGTATCATCCAGTCAGTTTTCTGAAAACATAATGTGGAACAAACTATACGCAGTGTCCTAGGCCTCTCAATACCCTTTCCCGTCGTGATGCTGGGATGCTCTCCAGGTTGTGCATGGGTCATGTGCAGATTCGTGCACACCTATTTCGCCTGGGCTAGGCGAGGACGCCCCAGTGTGAGTGTGGCAGAGGGGAGGAAACGGTGAGTCAATTTTTATTTGACTGTCTTCTGTGGGCTACGCAGCAGTGTTCCTGTTTAGGATATGGGGGAGACCCCTTAGGGCAGCTCTTGGTGCGGAATCATACTCGGTACAAAGGCTTCAGTCCCTGCGTATGACCATTGGGTATTGTAAGGCAACCCAGCGATTCCAGTAGGGGATTGGAGATGGGGAGGGGGGGTTGTTTGGAGATTTCGGTCCCCATCGTTTAAGTAGTGCTCGGGGACATGGTGCTGGGCAGGTTGCAGCTAGGAGTGTATATGGTTGTTTTGCTAGAAGGATAAGTTTCTGGGTGGTGTGGCTTCGGCCAGGTCGCTTTGGTTGCTTAGTATGTAAGTTAGCATTAAGATAGAGTGAGCGCCTGGGCATGTAGGCCTGTAAAGCTCAATAAACACATTCATTCATTCGTTCGTTATCATTCTTCATTACCCCCTCTTACAGTATTGTTATTTTTGTTTTACAATGAGCTACTGTAGTACCAATGTTTTAAAACTAATACATGTATTAAAATTTGTTTGGTTAGTAAATGTGGTAAGTTAGGCATATCATCGTTTAGTCTGGTCAATTTTGGGTTTGACCCTGAAAAAAAATTGTAAAAAAAATTAATGCCTTCGCAGTTAGTCTAAAAAATATGTTTCATAAAATACATCCAAAACCTACGAAACATTGCTAAAGGAGGTGAAATACTTCCCCGAAATAGTTTTTCGGCTGTTACTCCTTAACCGTCACCAAATGGACATGATAATGTTAACAAACAAACAAAACAAAACTAAACAAAACCGTTCAGCACACAATTCTGGACAGGAAAGGTTATATACATCTTTTACGTAAACGTAACCATTGAACCCCAAGAACGTATTAAGTGTATCACCCTTAATATTATGCACTAGAGTGCTCCTTTTCGGTTTTAAAGTGCTCTTGCGAGCTTCCTGTTAGCCAAAAATGGACATGCTTGTAATATTCTGAAAGGTGAGGAACTCTTTCTTTCCGTCAATCCCAATTAAAATTGTTTAGGTTAGATAGGGACCGTTTTACGCCTGTTTAAAGGTGAAGTGTTACCGGCATAGTGGCAAAAACATATGGTGATTTTCGATTTCAAAGTGCTTTTACGATCTCTCCATTAACCCAAATGGTCAAGCTTAACATTACGGACCGTCCGACACCCGTTTAACTATGCAGTGATAATGGCGTAGCAGCGAAAGCATATGGTAATTTACGATTTCAGATGGCTACTGCGAGCGCTCTAACAACCTGAAGTGGATGTGATTAGAAATTTGTAAAAGGTGGGGTCTTTTCTTTCCATCAAGGTGGGATATCTTCTTCAATTCCTATTCTGGCATATATTGACGTAAATCTGATCCTTATGCCGCTACATGTGTACATTTTAAAACCATGATGAGATAAAAACGCTAAAATGACCGTAGGGCTGTATACAATTAAACCATTAATTTCTCGTAAAACAATAGGTTTTTGGAAATTTTCAACAGATATGATTTTTGTTGGAAATTTATGCTCTACAACTTTGGTCCAATGCATTATTGCCGTAAAGTTAATGGGAGACGAGATAATGGACGAAAACTGTAAACCGGAAGTGACTTTTGGCCATTTTCCCAAGATGGCGACGAAAGCTCAACTCGGAATGTTGGGGAGATTTAGTAGGTTGGTTAGTATGACCAAGAATTTATATAGGGGTTATGTACCAATTTTCAGCTTAATGGGAATTTGTTCCCGCAAACGCCTAAAAGTAGGCTAATTTGACTGGACTATAAGCGTTAATGTGTACGGTTCCAAGTTTGGCATTTTATCAATACCTCTAACGTTATGCAACTGTTGGATTGACTTTTAACAGTCAATTGGAATTGACTGTTCTACGCCCTAACAACATTTCCTTGTACCATTAAAATGTGTCCATAATTTATTAAGTGTGAAAAGTCACTTTTCCTATAG